>JAUZNJ010004327.1:0-18505 GCA_034780135.1 Jordanella pulchra | reverse complement strand
ATTCGTATATTTATTTTCCTCTCCAAGAAGAAAATGAACAACAAACTAGGGGCCGTTATGAGCAGCACCCTTTGAAGTTGTTCTTAGACATCAAAAGTTTCTGTTCTGTTAACTGTTTGAAATATCACAACCGTGGTGACACGGAAGTATCTGCGTCCTCTATGTTTACATTCCTGAAATAATTAAATGAAAGTGAAAAACGTCGGTGCAGCAGGGATCCTATCTTTCCCACTTCGCAATACCTGCAAGTTACCAGAGGGTGGCGACACTTTTCCACAGACCTACCTTATGTTTTTGCTTTTTAAACCGCTACTCCCAAGTGAAGTAGCACATAAGGAACGAACTGTAGTAACATTTTAAGAGTAAAGGAAAGTTATTTCACACCTTTTTTACAGCCTCACCGCAGAAGATCGCTCCCGACCCTGCAGTTCCGTGAGGGGAAAACCCGACACAGGATAGATTTAATGGTGAGACTGCTGCCGGATTACTGCTGCTCATGCGCACAACGAAGGTCAATATGTTTACCTACATTTGTTTTTTTCCTCAGAAAATATTGATTTGTCTGTTGATTTATTCGTTAATTCATAATTTTGTGTATGTATTCTTAACCAAGGTATCTTGAACTAAACAGCTTTGACAGAACAGAAAACTCAATGTAGCATACCCCCCTTAACGTTAAAGTTTATGTTATTTTCTAATATTGCTGTGTTATGTTTTCCTTTCTAAGAAGGGAATCATTATTTTGTGCAAAAATGGGGTCCCAATTAACAGTAAAAATCAATAACACTGTAGCGGATTACTGTTGAAGATGCAATGGTAACAATGAACGAAATTATAACATTTAAGTGCACTTAATACTACGTATAATAAAATATAAGTAACATAGGTATTACATTTCTTCTTCGTCTTTTTAAAATAATCATTATTGATATTATTGTTGTTATTAATATAAGAAAAAGAGGGAGCATTATTTTTGTCAGCACTATCTTTTGCTATTGTAATATTTGTAAAGCTATAGACAACAGATGTCTGTTTTATTAAAATTATTTAAAAAATCTTTAAACACAGGCTTTTCTATATTAAAGCAGAAAAACAATAATATCCAAAAGGGTAAATTTTAAGAACGTTTAAATTCTTAATGAGGTTTCAGGATAGTTTCTCTTAAAAAATAATGAAAAAAATAATAATAACCATTATTAGTAACTTAAAATCAATAAATAGATAATTATTTCGGAGATTCTTTTTTTCATTTTTATATATGAGCTGTTTTATTTCGATTTACTAGCAATTGAAAAATGTAGCAGGAACATGAATATTTTAAGAGTTTCTTTGAAGCAAATTTCTTATACCAAACATTATATTAGATGCATTTAAGAACATCTTATTGTAATAGAATTTTAACATTTTTTTAATCAAAATTTTAGAAGCTTCGCTTATTATAGAAAATATATATTATAACATACTGGACTTAAATAACTTACATCAAAATTTAACTTTTAGCTCTTCATTTTAAACGTTTGGCTTTCAAACAACGGCGCTTTAAATTTTATAGCATTTTGTTCTTTTTTGATATTACCACAAATGCTAAGTAATAATTATTTCCCCTTAATTTTGTTTCTAAATACGAATCACGGGAATATTTTGTTTTTAAAATGTTTAATCACGTTAATCAATAATATCACAATGTCATATATTCTTTCATTTATGAGAATAGTTGCATGACATGTAATGTAGAAAAAAACCTTAGCAAGAAATTTAAACTGGATGCATTTGGGCTCTTGGTGAGGACTGTGATAAAACACTGGTGTAACTGCATCTCTAGATAATTTAGCTGTTCAGAATTTCTCTCACTGTGTGTTTATTCGACTCTACGCGTTTACTTGTATGAGGTGTTGATCCATCTCTGCGGTGCAGTGCCATCGCCATATCCACGCCTCTGCTGATTGGATGAGAGCAACCGGGGCCTGAGTCACATGGCTGCGTTCTTTGGTCCAGACTAAAAATGGGGTTTGGTGTAAATCTAGGGTGTATTGCTGTCATATATCACGCTACCTCGTAAAAACGACACCGAGGATTCTGAGCCAACAAATCAGAGCGTTGGGAAAAAAGAAAAAAAAATGAGTTCTTTTTATGTGAACAGTCTCCTTTACAAATCTGTACCGGATAGTTCTCTTTTTCCGATCTCAGAGCGAGCTTCTTGTGGTATTAGACCCGAGGGGGACAACAGTCGGACTGCGGCCATCGCCTTTGCACCATCTCTTTCTGGGGTTTACAGTGCCAGTAACGTAGGGTTCCAGGACCTGGATCCTTTGTTTTCCTCAGGAGATGACCAGAGACAAGACATACACACTATGGACCGCAGCAACCCGTTTGTCCAAGGCCGCCTGATCAGCGGGAGCTGTTGCTATCCAGGGCCGGTACCCCTTTCCTCACCCCAGGATAAACAGTACCGAATGTACCCATGGATGAGGACATCAGGTATGTTCTAACGTAAAACCATATGACCTTAGAAAAGAGTGGACCTTACCACTTCGATTAATATCTAGCAGCTCATTCCTGTTGCATGGAAAGAATCGTAAAACTTTTATTGCGCAACTAATGAGTTCTGCAGCCATAAATTCATTTGGCAAAGCTCCTGTGTATTCACTATAGGCAGAGACCTTGCCGCTGGGGCTTTTTCTTCTGCACTCCTATTACTCTTACAGCCTCTTCTCCCCCTCTGTGGCTGTAAAAAAGCTAGGCCGGTGGCGTAAATCAGCTCCCCTGCACTCCGAAGCTTCTTTCTAATTGAGTCTGTGCCGCAGAGACCCTACTCTTCCCTGAAAAACAGGATCAATATGAATCACAAAATTCCCTCAGATAGATTTAGAGCACAACGGGGCTTTGTCTTTTTTGCCAAAGAAAACCAGTGTGACTGTAGTTTCATGGCTTTTTTGTTTGAAGAACATTACAGGCTATTTAACCGAAAGGTCAATAGAGCATTAAGTGATACAGAGTGTGCCAAACACCCCTTCAGGACTAATTTTGAAATAATCCTAGAAAAAAACAAATTCAAAACAAACATAAATGTGTATAATAAAGCATTTAGGTAATTAAAAAAGAAAAAGATAATAGGCAAATTATGAGATTGCTATTAAAAAACTGTTTCTGCGGTCCCAGGTTTTATGTTTTGTTGACAGACCACGTCAAAAATGATCAACATATCATTTATTGATTTTGTTCTGTATCCTCTGTAGATCCAAACCGTAGACGGGGCCGACAGACTTACTCCCGGCACCAGACCTTGGAGCTCGAAAAGGAGTTCCACTTCAGCCGGTACCTGACCCGCAGGCGGAGGATCGAGATCGCCCACGCCCTCTGCCTCTCCGAGAGACAGATCAAAATCTGGTTCCAGAACCGCAGAATGAAATGGAAAAAGGGCAATAGGAATGAGTCCAACAATATGGAGACGAAGGACGGAGACACTCAGGCCAAATCCGGAGATGGAGATCCTGAAAGGACAAACCCACGGAAGCCTAAATATTAACAACAGATATTAACAACAGACAGATTGAACAACTTGATCATTACTAATATCCAGAAATGAATTCTGGATTTTTCAGTGGCGCACATAAGCCCATTTGAGTAGTAAAATTATTTTGGTCTTCACATATTTTACTTTGAGATCCTCAAAAGCAACACGTGTAAAGAAAATAAGAATCATAACTATAAAGATATGTACTATATTTTTGCTGTATAACTATGAGAACAGAAGTTCACCTGCATCTGACTTAATACTAATGAACTGCCATTCCTTTGAACGAAAACTACCGAGCATTAAAGTTCATAAAGATTTTTTTCTTTTAGTTAAAAAAAAGAAAATATATTGCTTGGACCACAAGTACAAGTACTACTACTTATTACTACTAATAAATAAAGTTAGTATTACTATTATGAACACGTCCATCAGTAGTGCTGGCATTTCTAAATGAACGAGTGTGCTTATGTTACCTACCTCAACATCCCATATACATACACACACAGATATATGTATATATATATATATATATATATGTGTGTGTGTGTGTGTGTGTGTGTGTACATACAGAAAGGCTATTGAGGTGTAAATGTGACCCTCAAAGTAGTTTTAAGACTAAGTTTGGAGGCAACTAAAAAGAGTTTGAACATTATCCTTCATTTTTTACTTCTTGGTTTATGGTAGTACCACAACAATAAATAATAATTTGCTTAGTTTTTTTTTAATTCTGCAGGAGTTGATAATTGCAATGCACGATTTGCAAATACTGTAATGTTCGGCTAAGTGTTTACGTAAAGCGACATTTTAATTAAAGGGATACATTTAAAAGTGTAATTTGGTGCAGAAATATCAATAAATAAACATTTCCCGCTTGAAAGTGTTTCTTACTTACATTACGAAATGAATGATTATAGATAGATAGATAGATAGATAGATAGATAGATAGATAGATAGATAGATAGATAGATAGATAGATAGATAGATAGAAGTACGTCTGGAGATGGATTACTAAATGTTACTAAGAGCCTTTCTGTTCACGTATATGACACACATAATTCATAATTAAACCACACCTAGCATGTTACCCAGTTACCTGTGTAGGCGAGCTATTCTTAAAACATTTTTGCTTAGAGGTTAAATAAACAAGGAAGGTAAAGAATTCGAACTATGAGGATGTGATCTGGGATTGGCTGCATACGGATGTTGATCTCTGTGGTCCCTGTTCTCTCTCGGTAAGATGGCGGCTGACGGAAAAACTACCCCACACCCCTCCTTTTCTCTCCCTCCTTCTGTAGCCTATCTCCTCCCCCTTCCATCACCCCTCCCTACCTCCCTCCATCCCCAGTGCCGGGCCATAAATCCGTTGTTGTTTATGAAAATTTACAACACACCGCTTCAACTTTACGAGTCGACTCGGCCTCCTATTGGCTGCACAGTTTGATCACGTGTCTTTGAATCGTGAACATGAACTTTTTATATATATATATATATATTTTCCAATAGCGGAATAGAGCAGCCTTTCATTTAGAGGACTCAGGCTTCCTGGCTCTCCTCTCCTCACCAGCCACTGTTCTTACATCCAAACCTGTCTGACCTTCCTATTTTGGAGTTTACCGTTGGCATTTTCTCTCTTCTTTTTTTGAGAATAGCTACAGACTTAGATTGCGGGAGTCCTACGCTGAGTCATGAGTGGATATTTGGGGGCTTCTGTTATGCCTTGGCGGGATAAAAGGAAGGTCCCGTGGTGCGTCACTGACCCCCAGGAGTCCCGGCTTCCGTCTTGGAGCTTTGCTGGAGACTTTCCCCGCCACCCGCCATTTGTTTTGTTTATGCCCAGAGGTCGTCAGAAGCACAAGGTAGGGTACCGAAAAAATGCAGACTGCACATGTTTATGCGTTCTTATGAATTTACAGGGGTAAAATATTATTTCATTTTTTAAATGTGCTTTGTATAAATGAATCACAGATACAACGCATTATTAAAGAAAAGCACACGGCCAGGCTCTTGCAAGCTTGAATGGATTTCATAAAGATCTTAGTGCGCTACAGTAGGGTACCCAATTGGACTTTGATTGTTGTTTTGCTTTCAATGTGATGTACAAATTCAAAACGTGCTCTTTGCTGCCCTCCTGTGGAGAAGCTTGGTAACGACTTTGCAAGTCTTCTTTCAAAGAGAGGATTTAAGATCTTTTCTTCCATAATTTTTTTCTGGACGTGTTTTGCATTGTATCAAAGAATGCGTTTTTTAATGATGCGTTTGGATGAAATGATACTTCAAGCTTTGCTGGATTTAACTAAGAAACTGCAAATCTCTGCAAAGTGTGAGGACGTCAAATATCTCGACATCTATGTCTGTTCAATCGGTATTTCATTTTTGAAAATGTTTTTACATTACATTAGATCTTGCACGCTTCAAATGTTAATGCGTGAACATGGAAATGCAAGTTCAAAGTCTCTAGGGATTATGCTGTGCTGTAAAATGTGCTTGGAAGAATAAGAAACCTTAAAGGATGACATTTGCGTCTCTTTTTTTCTTATAATGTTTTGCTATTTTGTTTGCAGGAAAGCTTGTAAATATAATTGTCTTAATTTGACCACAGGCTTGAGAAGTTACGGCTTCGTTTGTTGTGCAGCAAATAATTGGATGCAGTCTTTAAAAAAACGAAGGGCGACTTGTGTGAGTGTGTATTTGAATGTTTTACTATTACTCTTTTTTCATGTTAATATTTTGCATGTTTGCTGGCTGCAGGTTATGTCTGAGCACACAGGTATAAAATATGAAGGGATTTATTGAAGCATAAGTATCAATCGGAGTGTAAATTTACATAGAGGACTCAATGGCCTTTGCTTAAAGCAACAGATTTTTGTCTACCAAACTACTTTTATAGTACTTTTTTCGCCCGAACACAAAGCTGTTCTTGCTCATTAGCAAACTGATATTTATTTACGCAATGCATTTATTGTTTTCTTTTAAAATAAGAGATAACGTCTGCTATTTGTTTTACTTCTGCGAAAATGTATGTAATGTATGTAAAAAAAAAACTGAAAAAAGTACCAAAAATGTGTTTATTTTATAAATAATTAATATATTAGTTTCATTTTTCCTTAATTGATTTGTTATATGGTATCTGCACGGTACTTTTTACATATTAAAAAAGGCCAAACTTTTTTTTAATGCCTGCAGACTGCGCTACTTCTGCCCTCTCTTCCTGTTCCTGCTTTCATTCATTTTGGTTTTCGACTAGCTCATGGGTGTGTCCCTACTTCACCTCAAATGAGTTTCGTGGGAACTTTGTTGTCATCGGCCAACTCATAGATTACCTGCTGAAACATGGGGGTTGTGGCACCTAATTTAAAACCTAGATCGTGTTTTCGGGCCCATATAGGCTACTGCAGCATCTACTGAACACTCTTGCTTTCTGTGCCGCAAGAAGGTTAACAAATACCTGGCCTTTCTATGTATATATTTTTTAAAGACGAGTTACTTGGCTTTTGCAGTTGAGGAATACAACATAGTTGCTCCGGGGCGTAAGAGAGGGCATGAACCAGAGAACAAGTCTCAGCCTCTGAGGGGCGAAGGTACCATAAAAATTCCAGAAAGGAGAAAAAAAAGCCAAAACAAAACAAATGGGGAGCTCTGGTCTTTGCACACATGCTCGGCATTGTGGAGCCTTCTGTGCCTTCATGCACAAAGCTCTGACTATATTCCCTGTTTTGTTCTTTAATTCTATATGAATTCTGCAGCAGATGCATCTAACTGCCATGGACAGAGCTTAACGTAGTAATTTAGGGGCTTTGGGTAGATATAAAACGTAAACAAGAAATAAAGAAAGAATCTTTATGTTAGTTTAACTTTTTAGGGATTGTTCTTAATTGTCTTTGTTCCGACAAATGTAGAATTCTCCTGTATGTTTGCAATGCTTATTACAGATCACCTTACGCGCACTCACACACACAAATGCATATCTATCTATTTTCGTAGTCATCACAATCTATTTAGCAACAGGCGTTAATTAAGTTTCGCTTGGGTTTAAGGTGATAAATGCACAGGGATGGTTAGGTTTAGGGTTATTATCCGGGTTAGGGCATAGATATAAAATGGATGAAAATGACTGGAAATCATTGGAAGTGAAAATGACTGGAAATCCTTGAAAGTCTATAGGAGTTAGAACATCGTCCTAAAGTCATAAAGCAGGACGAGAATATATATATATGTGTGTGTGTGTGTGTGTGTGTGCGTATACACGTCTTTGTGTTTATCCAACAAAAGTTCCTAGAGTTTGAGAAACAATTTCTACTCTCTTAAGTTTTTTAAAAAAACGTAAACTATCTTATCTATCATTTTTAACATCCTGCACTAATACCAAGTGTGGGTATAAAGGCCAGATTTACGGAGATGTTGCCTCTAAATAGGACCAAAATAAGGCCGTCTAATGTGCGCAAAAATGTCCTTCTAATAGCCATCATCTAAAGTGTCTGCTGATGTGCTTTGTTCCATTCTAACCTGCTTATAAACTGTATTTTTGTGTTCATATAAAGCCTGTATGTATGGGTATTAATTTTGCCAAAGTGGCACTAACAGCAGGCTCTGAGCGGCAGGCTCTGTTGCATTATTTGATCATGTGCGTATGATGTTTTGGGCTTCAATCTCCTCTACCAACATTTCTTCATGAAGTTGTTCAGTTATTTCACAAGTGAAGAAAGAAAAGGGGCAAAAGAGCCAGGCCGCGCTCTGAATGAGGTTTTATTCTATTAACTGTGTCTATTTACAGTCATCTTCTAGCACAACGTGCATAACAGATTTTGATCGAATTATTCCTGTACACTATCTCTGGAGAGATTGCACTCTCAGCATGTCACTTGTTGTATTGTTTAGGAGACCTCTTTCTTTGCCGCAATGGTCGTTAACCTCCGAATGACCCCCGTGTGTGGAGCCGACGCCTCAAAACAGCACTGCAGACAGTCAGTGCAACAGTTGCACCAGAGGATGGCGCAGCACGACAGTAGAAAAACGCCTCACATAGCCGAGAAGCGAATGGCAGGGGAGGCGCGCACTCCCTCCCATCCTACCAGAGTGTTTCCTGCGTGCACGAGTTTACCTCTGGAGGTCACCAGGCAGGATTTACGACTGGTCAACAAAAGCACGTGATTCTGCCTCGTACCCCATATTTGGGTGCCTACGTAAGAGAGAATCAAGTCCATGTCCCACTCTCATTTCCATAATTCATCATAAATTGTGCAAGGGTGCAATAGGACGCGCTAAAGCATAAGAGCTACAAATCAAGGAGCTGCGGGTTTATGCTGTTTACTTCTCCTAAAATAATCACAAAACAACAACAATACCTGCAGCGGACAAAAAGGTGGAACTGTCAACAAATGAGCTCCTATTTTGTGAACTCATTCTGCGGTCGCTATCCCAATGGCGCGGACTTTCAGTTACATAATTATGGAGAACATAATGCCGCGAACGAGCAATACAGAGACTCCACGGCCATGCATTCCAGCAGGTACGGCTATGGCTACAACGGAATGGACCTGACTGTCGGCCGGACCAGTGGCGGACACTTTGTAGGCAGCGAGCGGACGCCGGGTTACTCCCCGACTCACACAGCAGCAGCAGCGGCGAGCCCTTCCGTGGAACCCTCCAGGTACAACCAGTCCGCAAGTGGCAACCAGAACTCGTCCCTTTCGCCTCCACCTGAGCCTCTACCATGCTCCTCCTCCACGGTGGCCAGCTTGTCGCCGGGTGCCGAGACACAACCCCAACTCAGAGCCGTGAAAAACTCCATGAGCGGCGTCCAGTGCTCGGGCTCGAACGGGGGAAGCACGCTGTTGCTGGGTCGGGACTGTGTGTCTAAGGCTTCCCCCCTAGAGGAAGAGAAGCCTGCGGGGAGCGCACCGACGACTCCTCAGGGCGCAAGCGATTCGGCACAGCCTCAGATATATCCCTGGATGAGAAAACTCCACATAAGTCACGGTAAACTGTTTTTTAATGCTCTATTATTGATTAAATGTTTTATCTGTTGACTTGGTGATGTTAATAATTAGGAAGATTTGCAACTTATAATGAAATAACCATAATACTTGTGTAACTTACGATATCAGGGCAATTTAAAATATATCTTCCAAAACGGCAGCAATCGCGCCTCTCACCTGTTAGGTTAATCTTAGCTTTACCCAGGTGAGATCACTCAGTAAAGATCACCTCTCGCTCATAAATTAAGATTGTTTTGGGGATGAAATTGAATTTAAAAACAATTTGTGGGCGGCTAGTGTTAAAATGTAAAAATGAATAAGTGTTGGTTAGTTGCTCTGTGTAACTGAGTTTACTGTATTAACATTATTTGAGTAGGGAGAATTCAGAATATCTGTCAAATACGTTTTTTCCTGGGCGATTTGATTTACATAAATTAATAAAATGATTAGTCAAATCAGTAGAACAAAAAATGTCCAACTATAATATTCAGAGCTATAGTAGTGAGTGCTCAAAGTTTACGCACTAATGCAAAAGTCCTTAAAAACTCTGCTCTATCTGATGTGTTCTGTCCAAAGATTTGTCTGGACCGGAGGGAAAAAGAGCCCGAACCGCCTACACCCGCTACCAGACGCTGGAGCTGGAGAAGGAGTTCCACTTCAACCGGTACCTGACCCGCAGGCGGCGGATCGAGATCGCCCACGCCCTCTGCCTCTCCGAGAGACAGATCAAAATTTGGTTCCAAAACCGCAGAATGAAGTGGAAGAAGGACAACAAGCTGAAGAGCATGAGCATGGCAGCCGCAGGCGGGGGAGCCTACAGGCCTTGATAACTACTCACACTTTCTCGCATAAATAAAATGAAATTAAATAAAATAAACTATTGAAAGTGTAAAAAGCAAAAAAGAAAATCGGGCAAAGACTTGTTGGCGGGGGCTTTGAGCCACCTCACCTATTGTAAATGCCCCCATTAACCTTATATTTCCTTTATATTCTCATCGTGTTAATCATTATGCGAGTAAAATATGCATTCTGTACAGTTCTGTTTAGATTTAGGACAAAAAGAAAGAAATGTTTAAATTATTTCTTGTTCAGAAGGGTAAAAAAATCAAAAGCTTGAACTTGTCCAGTAAAAATCTGTGTAATGCACTCAAAACATCAGCAGTCTAATAAATACTAAATGAATAGAAGGTTTGCGTTTAGTTCTCTCTGCACATGTACTGTATATGTATGTATTTATTTGTCTCATGTGTTGTGCCAACTCGTCAGAAAAAAAAACTTGCTTCCGATAACCAGCAAATAAGCGTTTTGTGTGCGTAAATGTATTGTAAACACACGTGTAAGGACATAGGTGCCGCCTCGCCCCTTTGTATGTACAGTGGAGGCGCCTTGTTTTCTTAGTTGTTGTTTCTTTTTTTCGAGAGATTATGTTTGACTTACTCACCTGGGCGCAGCATAGTTAACAAAAAAGACGTGTTTGTCCCTGTTATTTCTTGCAGTTTCTATGTGGAAGGTGCCCACCTGTATGAGTTCATCGTGATTAGCCTTTTTGTAAATGTTTTTTTCAAAGACTGGAAAGAGGAAAATATGCTACAATAATCAGAGGAATGATACTGATACTCATGATGATGATGGCTGTCGTGGCCGTGATAATAAACTTTTTACTGGAACGGCAACCTTTTTTTGATTTCTTTTAAGATTTGAGCTGCAGTGGTCCGCTGGCTGAAATACTGTTACTTCAAACGCTAGGCATTTTTTATTATTATTATTTTTTGTGTTACTTTCATATATGTTTGGTTATCCCTCGTCTTTATTTAGTCCAGAAAAAGTTAGAATGTGATTGCTGGGTGATGTATTGTATCTGTATCTGTATTTAATCCCAAAAAACAAGTTTAGAATTTTTGTTTTAGAATAAAATCTAACCAACCATATTTAGACTTCAATAAGGGTCCTTATACGCCTTATAAACTCGAGATTTTCCTTAACTTTCAAGTTCTAATAGACATTTTTCGCATGTCTTACTACTTTTTATTTTCAACTGCATTTAGAGATAAACGTGTTTTCATTTTGGATATTACAACCGCAGTTAGATATTAGTAATACAATATATATATATATATATATATATATATATATATTTTTTTTTTACTTTTTCTTCAAAGCGTTATCCGGATATCATGGCTTCTTTATCTCAATGTTATTTCTCGCTTTGCGTTTCATCCACGCATATTTAAATGAAAATTGACGTCTTCTCATCTCTGAGGTTAATTCCAGTAATGAAAAAACATTTAACTCTCAAAAAAAGTAAAGTTTCTTCTCTTTTACTGAGCCAATCTGATTGAATTCAACAGGTTCTCTCACTGAATGAAAGCTGTTACTCACCTTGCTCTGGTGCTGCATGGGACGCGGGGTGGTTGGGGGTGGTGGAGGGGACTCTACTAACAAGCTCCATACAGGGACTGAACGCCCCCCTCCCCGCAATTGCGCACACTCTCCTGAGCAATCCCTAGCAAATTAGCCCGACGTTTTTCCCCGGCTGTAAACTTTATTACAGGGCCGATTCTGGCTCCTCTTGACATTTGGGTGCTAAATGAATGGGGGGTTTTGTCTATGAATTAGATCGTAAAAAATCAGCCGGCAGAGCGGCCAGATAGGCTCACTGGCCATAAACGGTCACGTGGTGGGCCATTAAAGTAAGTTTTATGGTTTTGGGGAGTTGACAGTATATTGCACATAACATATAATCGCAGAGAGGGCGAAGCCTTGTCTGACTCTCTCTTTGCAGCCTCTGTTGCTCGGACTTTCCTCTCGGCGTGAACCGGACACGCTCTCTCTAGGATGAAGACCACCTCTCTGGTAAGTTTCTACAGACTAACCGGTAGCCAGAGAGCAGTCACCCCAGTGTTAAACAGCCGTATTATTGTATTCTCTCCCCTCTCTATCCGTCCCTATTAGTGCATTACACTAATTTGTCAGTTGTGGAGTGGTGGATACTGGTCTCGGCAGATGTTGCGCAGGGTTGAGTCCGGCTCATGGCTATTTAATTGCTTCCTTTCCTGCGTAACTTGTTTCCCCTCCATCTGCGGTGTAACTCATAATCCATTTTTACATGTTGGATAATTATCTCTGTGTCCATTTCCACCCCCACAAAACTTGTCTTTTTATTACATTGGAGTACTCACAGACCGTGGAGCCAGCACTGTTCCATATAGGGTAGCAGGAGAGCGTGTGGTGTTGCTTGACAAAGTTAAGTCTTAATGCAGGCCTGCAGATGCACAATTTGTGATTGGATTGAGATTGCGCAGATTACTTTTTGGAGCATGCATAAAGGTCCAAATCCCTGAAGGAAAGAAAGAAAAAAACTTGTTGGAGTGCTGCTTGCGCTCCACATGTTGGCGCCGCACATGGGTGTGGACTTTGGGGATTGCTGTAAACAGTGTCGAGTAAACACAACATAGGAAGAAGAAGCAGCAGGGAAACATTTAACAAGGAATTCCGTTTTGTGTCAAGAGATCTTTTTCTCCTTTTGTGTTTATTCGGGGTTGAAAATTTCAGATGACCTAAAAAGTCACTCTCGCTTTGGGGGTGACCTCTTAGCTGACCATAACAAGGGTGAAGTCGGTCAAAAGTGTACAAAGCGTTGAGAAATTAATATCCAGAGAAAAAGATTATTAATTTTTTGTTAAAATAGTATTTTTGTTTTATTACAGCGTTTTAGTTGTAGTCTCTACAATAAAAGGTGTGTCCTATATGCGCCATTGGTTTTACAAATACAAATTTTACGCCAGAGTAAGTGTGACAACTGAGAAGGATAATTGGAAGCTGAGATATTTTTAAGCTAGAATACAATTGAATATTCTTAAAATTTGCATATTTTTCTCTTTACTTTGAAATAGATGCACCTCTTACCTGATAATTACACCAAATATATCAGGGGTTGGAGGGTATTATTTAAAGCAACTTGCCATAATAAGACAGCGCAAAATCTGACATTGTAAATAGTTCATTCAATTAAAAAAGAACACACAAATAACAATCAAAAAGCACACAATTCGTTTCGTTTTCTTAAACGCGTTTGGTGAGTGAAGTTATCAGTTACATGATTAAAATCCAAACAACCTTAGGGAGGAATTATGGTCTTTGGAAGAGTAGATGTTTCTTTGTCTATCCGATTCCTTACTATCATAGGTAAATAAAAACAATAAATCCTTTCAAGAAATTTAAAATGAAACTCCATCAGACTCAACTCTCTATAAATATCCATTATAATTTGAGCTAGATGTAGAAAAATATCTGTTTATTCTCTTTGGGGTTTCATTTTTGGTACATTGAAAATCAAACAGGACGTGTCTAGAGCGCGGATCTTTGGAACCGAACACCCCCCACCCCCCCACCCCCTCTTCTCCTTTGCCAATATTTCAAACAAGGGAGACAGTTCGACAGGGCCCCATGTGCAGCGCGCTGCCAGGGTAAGATAGAGAAGGGGAGCGCTGCTGCAGGTTCATCCGGAGGTCAGCCCCTCAGCACAAAGATGAATCTGCATCCTCTCAGAGCCACCAGCAGAGCTCGCTTTAGGCCAAGTTCACTGTCACACTGCTGCATGCAGAGCAAAGCAAAGGAAATAAACCGCTTGCACATGCATGCACGGCAGCGAGCATGCGTGCACGCCTTCACATTAATACCAGGTTTCCTATAAGGATAATGCACGTAAACGAAGTTAGCAAAGGTTTCAGAGCCTGCGGTGATGCCATAACACCAGAGGGACTGTTGTGCACAGAGAGAGAGAAAGTTTGGAAGTGATGCCTCCAACAAAGACTTTTCCCTGCCTTGCTTGCTTTGACTCAAATTGATGATTTGCATATTTTACAGCCCTATCAGCCTTGAGCTGGAGCTCGGTGCTGGATTGATTTCCTCCTCACTGTCGTTGGGAATTATTACAAAGACGCAAAATCATTTTGCATCTTGTTTTTTTGCAACTCGTCTATTTTATCAAATTTATGGAAAATGATAATTGGTGCAAGTTTAAAGAGTCTACTTATTTTTTGTGTATATATTTTGGAGGAGGTTGTGGGTGGTGGCAGACATCTTTCCTGGCTGCTACTGATGAGAACGAGATACGTTGCAGAAGAGGAGGAGGAGGTGGAGGAAAAATTGGGGTCAAAAGTTTAGGCGCTGAGCAAGTCTCCGTCATCTGTTCATTCGGAGCTTGATGCCAGCCTTTATAATAGCGATCTTGACTCTTCGCACAAAAGGCAGAATAGCTTTGCATTACATATGTTGCACGGTGCACTCCAGGTGAACCCTGGAAGCGCACTGACCTCGCGTTAGAGACCAGGGAGGGGGTGAAAGGGACCCCCCCCACACACACACATAAGAGTCTCTCCCCCGCCACAGCAAAAAGATTGAGTGTTTTGCGTTTTATTAGGGCGGCTGATTGGTGAATTTCCTTTGAATAAATTGCATCTGATATGTTTAGGGGCGAGGGCAAAATTTGCATTTTGAGGATTGATACTCTCGACCCGGTCACAGGGTAATGAGAAGACCCACAGCCTCCAACCTCGCCTTGAATAAGCGCCCAGATCCTTTAAAAAACATTTAGCCGCTCCTTTCCCGATCAGCTGAATAGAGCCCTTTCTTGAAAAGAAAGTCCATGTGTTGTTTTTTTGTTGCTTTCATAAATTAATATTATTTATTTGTTGCGCATCATCAAACATTCTCTAGGTTTACGTTTTTAGACCCCTTTTTCAAAAAAATATTCCTGCGAAACATACATTTTTTGATCAGGTACCATGAATAATATTGTTTCCCTCGGCATTTCATTTTACTGCAATTACATCGAAAAGATTGTGGTGCCTTCCTTACAAACAACGTGTTAATGTGGTTAAAAAGGGAAAAGGTGAAAAAAAAGAAAAAAAAGGGAAAAGGTGAAAAGACCAAATGACGTTTATTCAAGTGTAAATATTGTGCAAGGGTAGAACAAAAACTGCGCAGACATTTTTCTTATGTTTCCCTTAAAATCAAATGTGCTCTAAATAATCTTGAATAATAGGATACGGACTTTCTACAGCATAAACCCATATAGCAATATTTTACAGAATAAGCTCATCAAAGAGAAAAGAAAGAAGCAGAGTTTCTTAACGCAAACAGGGCCTAAATTTAAATGGGTGAAATGAGGTAAAAAAAAAGTTAAAAATGTTAGATAGGCACCACGTGTGGTTGTGTGTGTGGTGGGGGGAGAGGGAGTTTTTGTATTTTGGCCTAAATAATAGCAAGAACTGGCCTGGGATTTACATAGTCGGAGAAAAGGACTATGTCGATGGAAGCACAATACATAGAGACTTGAAAATGTTTCAAAATTAAAAGAAGACCTCGCAAATGATGCCAAGATACACTTGACTCAAATTAAATTGTACAACTTATAACAAACAATTGACAAAAAGGAAATGATAATTCATACACGTGTATGTGTTTAAAGTGTTTTTAATGTCTTGTAAAGTCACGAAACACTATTATACATGTGTCATCTGGAAAAAAGACTGAATCAAAAATGTGATCAATTTATAAATTGCTTTTTCGTTTTTTACAGTTCTACACATAAAATGGATGGAAGAGGAAAAACTTTATTGAACAAATAAAAACATGTTTCTTTTCGCATTTGAGACTTTTAGCAAAAGGGAAGTTAAATACATCCAGTGCAATCTGTAGGAATTATTCGCTTTATAAACAGCTATAATGTTGATTATGTTCAACTGTGTTCCCAACACATCTTGGAGAGGTTGGGATCTCTTTTTGGCCTATAAAAAAAGCCAAAAAGAAAAAAAAAAAACAACTCGAGTGCCGTTATTCAGCTATTGCTGTCTAACTTGACGCTGTTTAACGTCTTGTGATTGTACACGTTTATATCCCCAACATATTTTTTCACTAATTTTAATCTAAGTGTTGAAACCAGCATGAGTGAGGTGGCTTCATATAATGTGAGGTCTAACCCATTTAACAATCAAAATTGAGTGCACGACGCATTGATTGGATTTTTTTTTCATTTAGCAAAAACTTATGCACATAAAAGAACAAAACTTTTTAAAGTTCAAAAAACGTCTTGTTTTCAACTTTTTGAGAACGTTCAGCGCATGCAGTCAGAACTAGCAGCTACAAGGAAACGTTAATGACCTTACTAACTAATTATTGCTCTGCTAACCAAGTGGTGAAAACACAATGCATACGAACAAAAACGATTATACAACAAATGCCAGCCTTAACCACAATGTTTCCTTAAGAGCGTGAAAGGTGCATGTTTCAGCTCAGATCACTGGCATTTCTTGAAATTTTTCTTTCCTATGCAGACAGAAGACCTTGTGAGAGAGCGATGTGCAATCTGTCACCATCGTCTCAAAGCACTTCTCTGATAATCTAAATTTACAGTAAACTGTCAGCATGATATATATGGGCTGACTGAACCTTCACTTCAGTGTGCATGTGCCCTGAGAGCTAACATCCCGAGCCTATACAATACGAATACTGAAATTTCAACTCGAGCCTGTTGCGGTTTTAGGAGTCATTTTTAATTTTAAATCTCGTGGAAAATTGCACCGATAACAAGCTTGTTATCACATGTTTCCACTGAGTTTCGTTGAGTCTGAAAGTAGATTAGTTTTATGTTGTTGAGTTTTGGCACCGATCTTTCCAGGAGCTAATGCGCGCAGACACCCCGCATTGCTCAGGCCTAAAGCAGATAACATGGGTAATCTGAAGCTGTTCACGCAAAAGCCTTTCTAATAACGCCGTTTAATAAAGGATGTTCTCGGTGTGTATATCAGCAACAAGTAGAATGAGCCGTAAAACACGCGGCTGCTTTTATTCCTGTCGGCTTAATTTACTGTAAGTGGATAACAACTTAGCTGACCAGCTCTATATTTATGCTGGACCGGTGTTAGAATAGAAAGGCAGCAGAGTGTGAATTTAGATATCATGTGAAGCCCTCTTACCAGTCGACATTATGTTGACACATTGGCTCTCAGGTGGTCCCTGCAGCCGTGCAGGACGCAGTGAATGTCCAGCATGCCAGTTGCAATGAGTAAGGAGGGATACACAAACAGATCTGACTCGGTGCGCACAGGCCCGGTTGTTTTTAGGGGCTTTGATCCAAAATCTGCTATCTTTCTAAAAAAAAAAAGTGCATTTGGGAAATAATCTGATGGGCAACAGGCAACTTATATCCTGAGCTCTGAACTTACAGGTATTTAGCTTCTTTTAATAACATCAGTAACAAAAAAAATCCTTGAGGATCCTCCTTGTTTGTTGAAGTCCCCCACCTCCCCCGACACCAAATACTTAAAGAGAGCCTTGCAAAACTGAAGTCCAAGTCCGGGGTGAACCCCAGGTCACTGCGTCTAACAGATATGAAAATGTCGCCTCTTTGGAAAAAAAAGAGGGGGCAACGCCTTGTTGTTTAACAAAGACTGTCAATGGGTAAGATTAATCAGAAACAAAATGGAAACGGTGTCACCTCGGGGTCAGGCAGAAGTTATCTCTGTGTAGGGGACCGTCAAAAAAGAATAGGAGAGAGGCTGAGCAACAGCAGAAAAGAAAAACAGGCAGAGAAAAGGATGAAAAAAAGAAAAGAAAGCTTTTGGTATTTCCGTAAGTTTTGTGGGCCCCTTTTGGTTCTCCTTTGCAGAGGCCTTGTCGAGATGGATCAGATCCGAGAGGAGCTGCTGGTGCTGCTATTTCTCCATCCTTGAAGAATACGGATACAGAGGGTCATGTCTGATCAGGAACGGAAACTGGACGTGGACGTGATGGCAGATGGCGAGCAGCACGGTCAGACACACTTTTTATAATTCACTCAAAAACCTGCAATATGTTTTTATTTCACTTTGTCAGATTTTTGGCTTGTGTTACACTGTAACACGCCCAGATTGATTTCTAAAAGTGATATCCTGAAGTTATTATTATTATTATTATTATTATTATTATTATTATTATTATTATTATTATTATTATTATTATTATTATTATT
>JAUZNJ010004304.1:0-34310 GCA_034780135.1 Jordanella pulchra | reverse complement strand
TTCATTTTGACCTGGGAATACTCTGAGTAAAACGAAACCTTTGACCTCTGAGCACCAGATTCCTCTGACTGGTTTACATCTTTTAATTGTAAGGAGTGAATAACTCTAATGTTTGATTTCTGTTGAAAATGGATTCCTAGCCAGATCAATACAAAGCAGTAGTGAGAAATAGCCAAAACTAAGGTCAAATTATTGAATCAGTGAGCATAAATCTTTGTGGAAAAGACACAGTGGCTTTTTCATTAGCACTATAGGACAGATGTTAGTGAGACTAGAAAGTGAGGTTTTCATCCACTATGACATTTGTTATAGACCATTCAATTGAGCCAAACAATTAATCAAGCACATAATTAAAACCCTCAAAGTTTAAAACCTGTATTTATGCGCTGCGTTTCCATTAATTTTCTTTTAAAGATTTTTGGAAAAAAATGAAACTTTAACATAACTTTGATAACAATCCATTCTCCTGGGCTTTTTTTTAAACCTTTGGAATTCAACCACTTTATATTTATTTATTTTTCAAATGCAAACACCTCTGCAGAAGCAATAACAGCTTGCATGTTGTGACTGTCTCCTGAAAAACTCCTGGATCAGCTTTTCTGATTCGTTGATGCTCTGCGTCAAGCTGCAAAAGTTCCAATTTCTAAACTCCAGCGTCAAACACTGGGAATATCTGATGTTGTGATGCCATGATACTTGGACGCTCAGATGTGGCATCCTCCTAAGACTTTGTATATAAATCGGTTGCTTTGATGCCCAGAAGTCACAGTTTGGGGCAGAAGTTGCTGCTTTGCGAAGGTCTGGACTCTCCGAGTTTTTTTGTAGTATTTAAATACTTCTATTTTATGTATTATTTGATCAATTCTATGAATTTTTTGGTACATAGATTAAATATATTCCTCTCTTTAGGGATTAATCTTATATTGCAGCCCTTTTTCTCAGTCTTTGTTATGGCCCTGGCCTGCCTGAAGTTTTCCACATCTTTCAATGTTTCCCTCCTTTTGCATGAGTGCGAATGCCTTATTTTTCGATTAGCTTCTTTTCCCGTGTCAGCAAAGGGAAACCATCAGGATGTTTTTTTATGCTGCAGTGAGTTTAAGGCATTGGGGATTTCTCAAGACCAAATGCACTTCATTGTCCATACCCATATTTTGTTACAAGTCCAAACATTTTAGTCATGAAGTTCAAAGCACAGACTGTACTCACCTTGATCTTATCTCACATTATGTGATGTCTACAATTGCTTTAAACCCGATTGTCATCTCAGTCTTGCTTACCTGGTCTTTTACCTTTATATTTCAAAAATATCTAAACTAAAACAGGGTGGAATCACCAGAATGAGAGCTGTTTATATCCCGTGGGTTTCTCTGGCATTCTGCAGGTCTCTAGCTATTGATTTTCTTTTTCCAGAACCCCCTGTTCTTCAGCTTACCTATCCCCTGCGGGGTAGCCAGAGGAGCAGGGAAGCAACTAAGGATGTGCAAGGCCACATTCAGATGCTAATCTGGCGCCATCTGCTTTTCTAGCTCACGGGGTGGTTTCATGAGATGCCTTCCAGTCCTTGGCTGTTATATTGGATAATGCACCTCAGAGAAGCAGCCAACACATCCCTCTAAACATCGGTCATTAATGTAGAGGCTTGCTGAAAAGATCCATTGAACGTTCTGTTTCTATCCAGGGGCAGTGGACCTCTCAATAATAGGCTTGTTTTTCTGCATGACCCCTCACATCACTCAGTCAAAGAGCCTTCAGGCCAGAGAAGTAAATCATGTCCAGAGCTGTGTGTCGTGGGTTGCTCCCAACTGCTGCCTGATCAAATGAAGCAGATGTGATTTACATGTAACTTCTGACTTGTTGGAGTTTGGCTCCCAGTCAAGTAAGAGTGGGAACACTTCTTAGACTTGTTTTCTGCGTGGCTGCACCTCAGCGGGTGTCTGTGTGGGGATTTCGCTTGGATTTGCAGCTCTGGGATGACATACCCAAGCAGATCTTGGCAATGATTGCTGGAACCTTGTTTGGTGTTTCTGTTGTAACCACCTGAAGGAAGCCAAATTGTGGTTATAATCAATCAAGGGAGGCTACTGCAGAAACTGCATGGTTTTACTGGCTAATATGAGCCAGGAAAAAACCCTAATGCCGCAATAAAGAACTTCTAAACTTTGTGATAATCCCAAGTTTGTACTGATACAATTTTAGGTCCTCTTGGAAAACGTTAAGATAATCAGTGGTCTACAATTTAAAAAAAAAAAACAAGCCTGTAAGATAGTCATCTAAGCAAAGAGCATGAGGAAATGTATCATTTGGATTTGGAGTCATTCCAACCATTTTGGCCCTCTTCATAAACTAACAAAGGGCCGAAGGAGGCCTGGTTTGGGGACCAGTTGATTTCATAACTGCTTTTTGCAGATGACTTTGTCCTGATGACTTCCTCTTTTCAAGACCTACAACAGGCACTGTAGGAACAGGGTGGTGGTTCCTCTGCATAAGAAGGGGGTCTGGAGGGTGTGTGCCAACTATAGGGGGATCGCACCTCTCAGCCTCCCTGGGAAGGCTTATTCCAGGGTCCTGGAGAGGAGAGTCCGGCTTATTCTCGAACCTCCGCTTCAGGAGGTGCAGTGTGGTTCTCGTCCTGGCCGTAGAACAATGGGCCAGGTCTACACTCTCTGCAGGGTGCTTGGTTGGTGCCAGTTTGCCCAACTGGTTCACATGTGTTTTGTGGACCCGGAGAAGGCATTAATCCATGTCCCCCTGTGGGGGCACCAGGACTACGGAGTCCACTGCCCTTTACTAAGGCTACTTAGTCTCTGTACAAGCGGAGCAGGAGTTTGGTCCGCATTCTGTCACCCGACCTGTTTATAATTTATGGACATGATTTCTAGGTGAAGCCAAGTGCTGGAGGGGGTCTGATTTGGGGACCAGCGGATCTCATCCTTGCTTTTTGCTAATGATCTAGTACTGCTGGCTCCCTTCTCCCAAGACATACAGCATGCACTGGGGAGGTTTGCATCCGAGTATAAGGCGGCTGGGATGAGAATCCAAGTCCGAGGCTATGGTTCCTGACTGGAAAAAGGTGGCTTGTCCTATTCAGGTTGGAGGAAACTTCCTGCCTCAAGTAGAGGAGTTCAAGTATCTTGGGGTCCTGTTTGCGAGTGAGGGGAGAATGGAGCAGCAGATCGATAGACGGATTAGCCTGGCTGTTGCTATAATAGAAACCCTGTACTGATCTGCTGTGATGGAGAGAGAGCTGAGTGAAAAGGCAAAGCTCTCTATTTACGGTCAGTCTACGTTCCTACCCTCACCTATGGTCATGAAATCTGAAGAAAGGGAAGATCAGAAGAAAAGGAGAAAGAACATTTGGAGTAATTTTTTTAGCCCGTCTTAGACCAGGGGTGTCCATAGTCGGTTCTCGAGGGTCTTATTCCTGGAGGTTGTACCAATTTCTAGTCGATGTAGTAATTCCTACTGGCCTAACTTTAACCCCATATGTGTTGAGTGTGGACTGCTGTATTGCATTTTGAAGGAGGAACAACGCAGCAGACACAGAAGGTAGCAAGTGTAAAGCTGGTCTTAGATGTTTTTCCTTCCTTGAACTCAGCTGGTTTAGATAACTAATGTTTAGCAAAAGCTTGTTAATCAGCCATCAATAGAAATCAGCTAAGTTTTAATGGGGAAAACCTGCAGGCCAGCCAGCATTGACTATCGACATCCCTGCCTTTTAACATATCATGCCAGGCTCACAGTAAATATAGTATGGTACGGTGCAAATGCATTTCACAAGGAATTCAAATCCAGTGACCAAGGCCTTGTGGAACTGCTGAAGATTCCGCAAGAAGGAATCCTAAAATTTTTACTGACTTTTTGCAGTATCGTAGTCAGTGTTTCATCAATTTTTACTGATATTTCATACTGGCACATAACCATTTTATCTGATCAAACCGTAATAACTTTGATTGACCCCTCCTGGTCCATTAAACTCTTGTGGTTATGTTTACATGATTTCTGCTGATATTTTTAGGCTTTAAAGTGTTAAACAGTGCAGAGGCAAACATTGCAACTGTTGAGGAAATATAAATGAATTCAAAAGAAACATGCTGAAATTGTCCTGGGTATAAAGTCTAAAACCTGGACCCCAGTTGGTCCAAAGGTTGCATATTTTATAAGTCAGCAAATTTTAGTAAAAAAATACAATTCAAAGGAAACACTTGGGATGCACAGATACAGAACTTTTTTTTTTTTGCTAATAACAGACATATGTTTTTCTACCCTTACTAGAGCAAAATAATGACCACATATAGAAATATTTCCTTGTCTTAGTGCGGAACCTCATTGTTATGACAGAAAAGAAAAGGCCACTTAGTCTTAACTGGAAGGTTTGCTCTCAAATTATCATGTGAAACCAATGTTAACATAAATAATGTGAAAGTATAACAACAGTGACTGTTGTGCAGTTCTTCTGCTTAGATGACAACTGTGATAGAAGTACAAACCTCACCCTCCCCTTCATCTGCTTTTCCCAGTACAGAGAGCTGATATAAACAGGAAAGTAGCATCTCAGATGCTTGTTCCTACTACTAACTCATCTCAGCCCTGCACTCCTTCCGACCTGTAGGACTTTATCGTCATCAGCTCCGATTTTCTCAAACTCTGCTATTTCCTGAGCAGGGCGGCATCCCCGTCAACAGACACATAAAGCAGAGCTGGAGATATCTGAGACGCTTTAATCTGCTTCCACATCTGAGTAATGAAAACACAAAACGCTGGGTCTGGTCGAGCCTGCTCTGCATCATTCCGTCTACACGTGTTTTTGCTTTGGCGTGTGTGAGCCGGCGTCTGGTGTCGATCTGTAAAACTGAGGGGACTTGCAGTCATTTGCTTTCCAGGCTATGTCAGTCTGGTGTTTGCTCTGACACCGCGCTGCTTGGAGGAGCTCGTCTTTGACACATGAACCTACCTTCGCTAGCGTCTCTCTGACGGTGTAATCACTTTTTATGTCAGTGAATAATGAATTACCGTGTTGATGGGGTTATAAATTTGGTTAACAGAATTTCTGAATTGAATAAATTTTATACATTAACATCCCGGCTTCAAATTCAATTCTATAAGTCAGAGAGGGAAAAACATCCCATATTGTGAAAAAATGAAACCACAATGGTTTCCAGGTTGTTTAGAGTATCATGGGAGTTTTTAATTCATTAGAAATAAATTAACTGGCACTCTCTCGTGTCTAACTGGAAAGGCTTGTAAGGTAAATACAGTCATGCTAATACATGAACAAAGTTTCCTGCCTTCATTTCAATGACAGTCACATGAAAAAGCTTATAAAATGTCTGAAAAGTAAGGACTAAAAATAAATACCCGTGCATTTCTGCATGAACGGGGGTCTGGATCTGATCGTTTGAACAATAAAAATCTAGAAACAATAATCTCTGGAAGGTTTTGAGGAAGTGTATAAAAACAGCAAATTTCCACTTAATACTGTCGAGGAGAATAAGGTTAGCTGCCAAGAAGGCTTAAATGTTGGCTGGTTGTATTGAAGCTAAAGAAAAAGAGTAAGGACCATTAATATAGAACACACAAAGTGAACATGTTACTGGTTAATGTTTAACTTTTAATTTAGCGTCAAAGCTAGCCAATAAGTTTGATGTTAAATGTATGCTATAGTTAGCACAATTTCAAAGGCTGTTTTAGCCTATATTTTTTTTAATCTCCTTTGCAATTCTTTAGGTGGAATATTAGAAAGCAAGAATATAACTATTTTTAACCAGGGGTTGCTAATAAGTGGTACAAGTTAGCACACCGCTAATGACAAACAGCCAACTTTGGGCTTGCTACCTCGGCTATATCAGCTTGTCAGGTGTCTAACCTCACAAGGAGTATCACTACGTAAATCACATTGATGTTTTCAATTAGTCAATTAAGCTTGGAATAAAGAAAATAATTAACAATACACCGTAGAAATACATATAGCCATTTCTGTTTTTTTCTTGGGTGGACACAATATCTGCTGCTAGCTTCCTCAAAGATGATACTTTTTCTTAACTTACCTCAAAACTGTTTTTTAAATATTTCAGCTATTCCTGAAGCAAAATATTAGTTATATATTAGTTATTTTGGGTGGAGCTAGAAAGATTTTAAATAGTATGTCACTGCTGAGTTTGGTTTAATAAAATGGGATCCACTGTTAGCTTCCTAAAATAAAATGCTTTTTTTTTCTTCCTGCTAGCTTTTTTACTATATATTTTACACCCTTTTCAGTTCTTTAGATAAAATATTATTAGTTTATTTGGTGTTGCTAAAAGATTTGGTCTGTTGTGTCATTTCTGGCTTTTGTTTCAGTTGATATCAAACAATTTCCACTCCAGGTTTGTTGTTAACTGGTTTAACTTCTGAAACCCGGTTGCCACTGCCATGCTTAATCATCACTGTCTTTAGTTCTGCTTTCTTCTAACTTTATTTTCAAATTCGCCGTAACCATGGTTATTTAGCCTGGTGTAATGAAAACAAAATGCTGCTGTTGCAGCCTTGATAAACCCAATGTGCTTCATCATCCCACATCGCATCCCCTAGCTGTGAAGAATCACTTGGACTTTATTTTCATAATTTAAATGCAATATTCTTGAAGCAAAGAATCAAAATAAAACAGAGACTTTGAGAAGTTTCATTTCAGACTTAGCCTCAGACCAAAAGCTTTTGGGTTCCAAAGGATAATCCTGACAAATCTTTTTAATATCATGTTTTGGAGTGGGACAGAAAGGCAGATCTGAGTTTACAACAGGCCATAGTTGTAATCACACAGACATGTCCTGAGCTGCTGCTGGCTCCAAGCATGTAAATGTCAAACTAAGTTACTGATGAATGACCTCGCTCTCGAGTCGCTCGAGTGCAGGAAGTCATTACACGGCAATCCTCCTGTTGGTTCATCGAACCTGGGAAGCTGCACAACTTGGCCGTCGCTCCTCACTTCATCCTCTTTTGTTAATAGATGTGAAGTGATTTTAATACCTATGTTCTCCGAGGGCCTCGTAACGATACCACCTACTCCTTTGTTCCATCTATTCGCTTACTATGACCACAATATTGCTGTATCACTTACACTAATAGCCTGCACTCAAACTGCAAATACAGGAGATCAGGTTTGTGGAGATTTCCTGTGTGGACAGGAAGTACCTCGGTGAGGCTTTCACCTTGGAGTACGCTAAGAGTGAGCTGATTGATTGCTTAAGTTTTCCTGCATTATCACTAACTGTAACATGTTCAGCGCCACACCTCCTATTGCTTTTTGTTGCTTGGCTAGAGCATCACAGATCATTGTTAAAGGTGCAAGCAGATTATAACTTTTTGTCGCAAAATCGGTCACTCTATACAGTTCCAGGAAAATTATTTGTTCTATTTCTGTATTTTTAAGTACGCACATGTTTATGTCAGACAAAGACACCGTGAGCAAATCCAAATTTTTTTGTTTTTAGAATTTGGCAAGTAAGGATTTATAATTAAAAAAGTCTTCTGTCACTCTGTGTGGGCAAGCTAGCTAGCTGCTAGCTAGCAATGGCTTTTATGGGGGTTTCTCCATGGAGGACCTTTCTTCTTTTTATAATTGCTTTAAATACGCCAAATTAAAAGACTTTAAACCATGTATGCGTTGTTTATTGTCAGCGTTGTTTTGGGGCATTATCAGTATGTGATATGCATATAAATACTTTCAATTATCCTGGATTTGCGAATAACCACCTTAACCCCAGTGTTCGTATGATATAGATTTTTAGTTAGCATTGGGTTGTTTCAGTCGTGAATACGCTCTCCTTTTCTCCCATTTCTAAACACTGACTATTTATTAATGTCAATCACATTTTTGTTGTTAATGACATCCAGCGTCGCATTGCACTCCAGCTAACTGCAAAAGTTCAGACTATGATTTGTGGCATTCTGATAATAAATGAACCCTCTTCCAATTCCTTTAGCATGGAGTAGTGTTTGGTTGAACGCAAATCCTTAATCGTGAATATATCCACAAATGCCAGTTTAATTATTTTTATACAGGATGCCGCAGGATGTCTCTATGCAAAAAGTTAGAAAAGTGTGAAATTTCAGCCGCCAGGATTTACAGCAGCTGCTTGAGTAGATCAACTGAGGTGTGGAGCCACTGGAGGACTGTTATACACCATAACTACAGGAGCAGACAATCAATGACTTCTAATTGTACCAATGTAAAAATAACCATAATAAACCAAGCTTTAAGATTTAACAAATAACTTTTTGCAATGCCATGTTGCTAAAGAGGCATTATGAAGGTTTTTTTTTTCTAATGATGCTGTCACCTGTGGCCAAAACACAGCATTGCATCACATCTGCTTGCTTTCCTAGCTTGCGCTCGTGCTCAACAAGTGCGCTTCTAAACATCCACAAAATCCATCTTGACTATAACGCTTTGATTGTTTGCTAGGTTGGATGAATTTAACAAGGACATATGCTACAGGCTTAAAGATGCATCAACGCTGAACTACTGAGGTGTCAGTCTGCTCATCATACGATGGTCTAAGGTGAAACCTGAAACCAAACTGGAACAAGCTATTAGAGTCGTGTTTCATCTATTTACCATTCAGACATCTCATACTGAGCCTTAAATCAAAAGAAGATTGGTTTCTAAACAATATAAAAAAGGTGTTTTTCTTAAAACATAAACTGTTGATGGTTTCCCAGCCAACAAAAATATGACCTTCAAAAATGAGCTGCATTTGCTGTAACATTATGTTGCCACCCAAACCTAGAGTTATCTCTCTTTTTGCGGTAATATGGTGCAAAAATGCAAAATATTCTGTAATTGCCTATATGCTGACTAATTAGTGTACAGAGTGGTTTTATAGCAATCAGAGGGAACAAAAAGCTCCGGATGTTTACATAACTGTGTCCTTGTGTTGCATAAATGATCCACTCAGAGCTAAATGGACTAAAACACACACAAAGGGCTTGTTTGGAGCAGCTGAGGATTTGCTCCCCATAAAAAGTAGACGTCAAAGCATAACGCATTGTTTTGTCATTTATCATGAGGCTGCCGCTCACTGTCTTCCCACCATCAAACGGGCCTGAAAATCGACCATGTATTCCCAGTCGTCCCACCGTGACTCATTCTGGAAGGTCGGGAGAAAAAAGAAAAAAAAAAGTGCTGACTTTCTGGTTCTGGATGCTTCACAGACGGGGGAGGTTTCCCATTCTGCGCCTGAATGACAGACCCTGGTGTGTTGTTGGCTCCATTGCAGAGAGGAGTATGTTTATTGTTTGTTGGTGTTAACGCTTCACTGCACGTTGGCATGTCGTGCAGTTGACCTGTCATGCCAAGATGTGGGCTTTTTCCTGACATATTTAACCGAGTAGCGTTCTGCAACATGTTGATTTACGTCCTTTTCACCCGCTACAGGGAAGAAAAAAAATGTCCCGCGCAGCTGGCCTCTGCCTGTCTCTGATGATTTCCAGAAACGTATGCTCTTCCCTCAGCCTCAGTGACACGTGTCTCTCCTCCAAGCTTGAAAAATACAGCCCACTATCATTTGATTAAAGAAAAAAAAAAAAAGCTTACTTCTCAGCCTTGGTCTGTTTGCAATCTTAAAATCAGTCTGTTTTTTTTCTGGTCAGATTAAGGACTTCTTCCCTCAGTGTCAGACCATAGAGCTTCCTGTATAGGTGCTAATTCAAAACAGATGGCATGTGCATCCTAATATCAAATTAGCCATTAATAGCAGGAAGTACGTAAACAAGGATTTCAGTGGTTAAAACTCCCTATGCTTACATTGTGTTCACGCATTTTGAGCATCAAAAAGGTATTCAAAGCTTCATCTAGGGCGCTTGTGCAAATTTGCAAGAAAAGTGGGGGAAAAGTAGAGTTAAGATGTTTTTAACTGAGAGAGTACACCTCAAAACGTAATCTGTGCAGTTAGTTTATCGGGATTGTGATTCTACTTTTAAATATTCTGTTGTATCTTTTCTGAGCAGCAGAGCTCCGCATATCGATGGGCGGAAGTTATGGGAATCCCCAGCTACAGCTGTCTTAAACTGGACAATCATTTGGGGATTTCCTGCTCCTGCTGGATATAAGGGAGTATAAGCGTTTTAAGTAGGTGAGGAAAACTGCAAGAAACAGAATATAAAGTCAAACATTTTTCACTGTAAAAATGTTAACCTTTTAATGTAGGTATTAATTGTACACAGCGCTCTAACCTTTCCCTGTACATGAAACAATACATCTTGTTTTTTTTATGTAAACCCAGTGGAGTGTAACCCCTTTATATATATATTCTAGTTATATTTTTTATGATATTATGATGAGAGCTCTGAAGGAGGAGAGATCACAGCATGGATACAGTAGATGTCTCCCTGTCAGCTCCTGGATCAGCTTCTCTAAATTGTTGATTTGATACGTTGAGCAACAAAAGTTCACTTTTTTTTTTTACACCTCGAGCTTCTGATGCTTTGGATGCGCTTGAAGAGCGCTGGCACTTAAAAGCTCACAACACACCGTGCGCCGTAATATAAAATAGGCTACCTCTGGTCAAGGTGTTTATAGAATCCATATAATCCTCTACAACTTATTTTATTGTGGTGTTGAATTAAGTCAGCAAAGTAATAAATAAAAAACTATGTATACTTTGCATGTTGTTATGTTGATTACAATTTGTACATATACTAGAAATTGTGAAAATTCCATCAGATACACAAAGAGTGACTGGTTCTATCTTAACTCAGGTTTATTTATTCATTCATTCATTGAATTATTTTCTTAATAATCTGCTGGATGTTTTGCAACCATGAAAGCAACTCCTGTATGGAGTGAATTTTGTTTCATTATTTTTGCAAGCAAAGAACACAAGTTGTAAATTAAAATGTAAAAACTATGCCATCCAGAAATAAACTTTTTAAAAAGGTTTTAATTGAATAAAGGTTTTGAAATTGAATTAACTTTTTTGAGAGATTTTGTTTTTTCAAAATTATATTTTCTTTAATTTTTTTTTGTATAATATGTATTTTTGTATGATATTTCTTACAGATTTTATGTTTTTTTATTTTTTTTTTCTATTTATTGTTTTTCATTTGTTTCTGTTTTCAGATTAAGTTTTAGGAATTGCATTCCTTTAAAAGTTGCATTCTACAAATTACATTCTCTTCATTTCAAGCTTAAACCAAATGCTCACTGTTAGACGATAAGAATGTTGTTGCAAACATCCAGCAGACCAATAGGAATGCTTCTTGTCCTCACACTGGAAGAAAGCCCAATATAATCTGTAAAACGCAATTTGAAAAGAATAAAATTTGTAAAACTTAATCTAAAAAAATAGAAATTTGGAAAATAAATTACTGAAAATTGTAAAACAGCATTTTTAAAAGTTGAAACCCAATATCTAAAAAACAAATCCAGCAAAGTTACTCTTGAAACCTTTTTTTGATTAATACCTTTTTTCTATTTCTAGATAGCCCTTTTTGAAATTTCAATCAACAAAACATGTTCTTTGCAAAAATACTGGAACACAATTCCCTCCATACACTCCCTGTTAGTGAAAAACTTGCTGCGATTTCTCCATGAAGTAATATGGGAGCTCGTGCAGTAGCCTGTGTTTCAGTTTAGAGCGGGTTGTAGGGATGACTTCAAAGCTCCAGGCTACACCCTGTGGTTTGCGTAAAGTCAGGCGCACCACCCGGCAGACAGTTAATGTATACAACACACTCTGTAAATCTAAGACTGGCACACGCCCTCTGACATTTACCCACGTTTTCCTTAACACCTTTGCATCAGTCCCGTCTTTTCACTTCCTCCCCGTTTCTTTCTTTTCTCCTTAAAACGTTTTTTTTAACAGGCCTCTCAGGCTTATTACACATATGAGGAATTTCCTGTGTCCTGCTTTTATCAGAGATGAACCGCGCTCCAACAGTAACACACCCCAGGCCATCTTTAGCCACTGAGTGCTTGTTGGAAATGCATATATATCTGATTGATGAGACAGCATGTTTTCTCAGAAGAGTTTCTTTCTGGAAGCTAGAGTGGGGAAAAATATAACTTCCAATCCATACCATCAAATATTTGATCCGTTTACACATTTCAGGCAATTTGTCACGATTTTGATTTTTACCAGCTGTTCTCTCTGATTGTGTGATGCTTGCCTTTGACTAATGGACCGCCTGTATTTGCTCTCAGTGGTAATTACTAACTGAAAAAGCAGGCTTTTCATAAACCACTTAGTCTTCCTTTTTTCATGCTTTCGGGAGCTTTTCACAAATTGTGTTGTAGTCGTGCCCCCTGGGCAATAATGAACAGCTAGCCTGTCATTGTACCTTTTAGAGATAATTCTGACAACATAATAAAATCCACGGTTTCTTTTCTATAAACATTTAAGCAGGAGAGTTAAGCGGTTCTGTAATTTTACAGTGAAGGTATTATCTCTATTAATACAATTTCTGTAATGTAATGAAATATTTAGACAGCCTTTTTTTGTTAGAAGACTGCTGAATGTTCTCCAGTTTAGTAAAGGTTCGGTACGTTTTAGGCTAGTGGATTTATTTGAAACCACGGTTGGTTATGGAGGGATCCATGTGTTACCCTCTCTCTCTACTCCTCATTCCTGTCTGTCTACTTTCAAATAAATGACACAAAAATAAAGGCCACTGAGGATTAAAAAATAACTTAAAAAAAGATTGGTATTTGCACAGTAGGCCTGTATAGTAGAGTGTCATCTGCATACATTGAAGTTCTCTATGATCTTGACAGAAATGAATAATAAGAAATGCATAAGAATAAGTAAGTTATTAAGGAATGGAAGGGGGCCAAGATAGATCCTTGGGGTACTCCAAAGGTGAACCGAACTATTTATGGTGTATCATGGAGAATAACATAAAACTTATGTCTGTTTTAGATCTATAAGGCTAATTATTCCAAGGCCCAATACACGCAATCTTCAAAAGACTTTGAGCAATAAATGCTGTTCATGCTTTTCTAGTTATTCTTTTTAGTGCTTAAGGATATTGCTTTACTTATAGAAGACATATTGCACATCGGTGTTAATGTACAAGTGGACAATAAAGGCACCAAGTTCAGACCCAAGCTATTCCAAAAGTCAATTGAGTAATGATGTACAATAAAAAGTGGCAATAAATGTGAGGTTTTATCATTATAAAAATAAAAAAAATAGAGCTAAATCATTATTATTTTTCTACAAACATGATTTCTAATTAGGTTTTAGTCAAACAAGCCTGTATCTGGTTTAGGAAATACCTCCAGCTGAAATGTCTTTGAGACATTTAGTTAGTTTGATGAGAACCTATAAAGGATTAAATAACTGCACTTTTTGTCAGTGTATTGAAAATCTGTTGTCATCAGCATAAAAATAATATTGTACTGTATTGTCTTAAATCGACGTAGTTCCAAAGAGGAGAGTAAATGAATAAAGGCCACAAAGGACGAATACACTAGGTAGTAGGCTCTGTTTCAAAAGTTTGCATTTAAATGTATTGTAATGAGTGAAAAATTTATATATTTGCTAGAAATCTTCAGTCTGTAAATCGATCATAAAACACTTGAATATTTTGCCAATGGTTTTCAAACCTTTTATCCTCGACACTTATGTTTCCCGCAAACAAAACCGTCTAGAAATAAGTTAAAGGACAGAAAAAAATGCCACATTTAAACTAATAAACAGTAAAAATGTGATTGGTCATCGCATCATTATATTTTATTAGGGTTTACTAATCTGCACTAAACCCATCAGATTAAGTGTCCTTTCTTAGTTCAGCTCATTCATGATATAGATTTTAATAAATCCAACAAAATCATTCTGAGGTCTTTTTTTACCCTATTTTTGTGTATATTCAGGATTTTCAAATACTTTTTTATGCTGATTCCATTAAAATTCAACCATTTTAGGTAATTTTCTGTCATGTCGACAATTATTAGGAGAATGGAGTAAATTAGCAACACTCCTGAAGCTCAGAAACAAACACACTGATTGAATATAATAATATTGAATATTTATTATTTCTCTTTTGGTTAATAACAGAGTCATTCACCATGGATTAAACTGATTTCACAAGAAAACACATGATCTTTTTGTGGTATCAGCAAAGAATCTTAATAATAAATTTAAAAGAGTCTTGTAAGGCCAAGTGGTCTCTGAGCTTTGAACAATGTAAGCGATTTAATACAGATCTCTTTACTTCAATATCTTAGATCTAAATTTACTTACTTCATTTTAAATAAACATACAATGACATTTCCCATGTTCTCACCAAAACAAGCTGTTATTTTGAAACTAGAAAGAAAATTTCTGCTTCTGTCTTGTTTAATCATGTTCATTGATCCAGTCCTCATACTTCCTGCCAAAACGAGTGAATTAAAGCTTCAAGTCTGGGTGACGGTATTAGCACAGAGCTAACTTTAACCCTTAAAGTCCAAGGCTCAAGGCATCCTGAAAACACATTCTGCTAAACACTAAAGCAGGATAATAGAAGTTTGTCTTAGTTAAGGTTGTATTCACATAAACGTGATTGGTCCACTTTAAATAGACCTGAATTTGTTTCTTCATTCACCTTAAATCCTTGACCTTTTATTTAGAAGTGGATAGCAAAGCCAGACAAACCAGGAAGTTTTTGAGGTGGATCTCAGTCTGCGTCCAAACTGACTGATGTGTTTCACTGTGGTTTTAAATAAAAAAAAACAGCCTCAATTCAACAGATTAAGGTTGTTTTTGCTTATAATTCAATGGATTATGAATTGTTGGACCAAATGAGACGAGATAATTGGGCCTGTAGTGATAAAGGTGAAAAAATAAAGTCTTACCTGAACTTACCTGAATGCTGCAAACATGTACTAATGTAAAGTATGTAAGAATTATTTGGACATTAAAGATTTGTTGGAAACCTCTGAGTTCCTCTAACACCTCTGTAGAGTTTTGTTCAGCTTAGTTAAACCCAGCTCTTGCCAATGCTGCATTTTAAACTAAACGAGTCATGATTTCGCTTTTTTTTTACAGCAATATAGCATCCTGCTTGAATATAGAATGAGATGTATTATTAGTCAGCACCTTTTTGTTCTGCTGCAGGGACATTTGATCCCTAACTGGTTGCCCTTTTCATTGCACTGACTTAATCTCAGCCTTTTTAGCACATTACAGAGACTTTTGGACATACATATTCGTTTGTTGTCCAGAAAACTGAGGTTTTGCAACCGAAATGTCCGAAAATGCAGATAAATATGCCAGTCCAAATCTGGATGAAGGCTTCATCATCTATTTCGCAGATGTTAAGGGGATGATCCATTGAACTAATCCTGATCATAGTAAGTTGTGGTGCAGCCAGGACGAGACTTTCCTCACCAACTTATCCCCAATATATCAAGGAGATCGCCTTGACTTAGTAGGTATAGTCTATCAGACAAGGTCTGCTGGGATAGTTGACAGTCCTTTAGGTTGTGGCAGATTGGCATTAGCATTGTTAGCATCTTCTAAGAGATTAGCTGTTAGCTGCCATGTTTTTTTTTGTCCCGTCTTCTCTTGATGGCAGAACAGAAACTTGATTTCCTCAGTCTAACTTTGCTTCTCTCAATACCTTCACCAAAAAATTCAGAAATTTAAATATCTGCTTTCTTTAACCTTGATGCTGACAGCTTGATTATAGTCCTTCGCTGATGGCCCCTTTTGACAAGCTAATAGAGGATATAAAAGGAGCCCTTTTCCTTCTCTCCCTCTAATTTCTAAGTGATTCTGCAGACCTTAAGACTGCCTCCTTTCTGATTCTGACTCAAATCAACCTCAATGGTGTCGTTACGGTTTGGCGATGATGTACAGGAGTGCCTCTTAATATAATTCTTTGCCTACTGGTTTGCAGTAAAGAAAAAGCTTATATTTGACATCATGTTTTGTCATTAACAGGAAATGAGCTTTATCATACTATTAGAACATGTTTCTAATTAGAAAATAAATTACTTAAATTTGAAACAGTTGTTCTTTTTTTAAATGGTAAGGTATTCGAGAAAATCTATTTTTTTTTACTTTAGGACATTTGTCAACAGGTCATCTAGGTTAACCGATGTATTATCACTACAATATATCTCAGAAAATGAGGAAAGAAGGTCTAACAAAATAAATATTTTCCGTTATTCAATGAACTGGACAAATTACAGAATGTAAATTGATGAAAATACGTCTAAACAGAAAATGCAAAGAGAAGCGGCACAAATTTTAGATAAAATTACAAGGTTTGAAATAAATATTCTCTCTTTTATCCTCACAAGTTAAAGGGTTTAACTGCTGACAAACAGGCATTCAGCAAGATCACAAAGAGACAAGATTTGCAAAGCAAACACTGTCTGAAGGGGGCACATGTGGGCAGGATGAAATACAGTTATTTTTGTGCCAGAAACCAGCAAGCACCAAAATTAGACAAGGAAACTCAAAAAATAGACTAGCAAACTTAAAATTGAGAATGGAATTCACATAAATAAGACCAGAAAACCTAAAAATGAGACAAGAAAACTAAAAAATCAGACTAGATTTGGATAAAATTAGACAAAAAAGCTCAAATATTAAACAAGCAAACCCAAAAACTATACCACCAAACATAAATGGCTCTAGCAAACACAGAAATAAGATTAGTAAACAGAATTAGTCCTTAAAGTCCTTAAACTCAGACCTGTTAACAATAACCTCCTGTTTGGTTACTATACAATAACCCATGTTGCTAGTCTCATTTTTTTGGTCTGCTAGTCTGATGTTAGTCCCATTTTTTATTTATTTTACTCTCTCCTGCTTTTGCTATGTTCTTTTTTGTGTAATCTATTCTCATTTTTTGTGTCTTCTAGTCTCACTTTTTGGTTTGCTAGTCTCATGTTTTGGTTTGCCAGTCTCATTTTTAGGTTTGCTAGGTTCTTGTTTGTGTTTTCTATTCTCATTTTTGGGTTTGCTCATCTCATATTTGGGTTTGCTAGGTTCTTTTTATGTGTTTTCTATTCTCATTTTTGTGTTTTCTATTCTCATTGTTGTGTTTTCTATTCTCATTTTTTGGGTTTGCTCCTCTCATATTTGGGTTTGCTAGGTTCTTTTTATGTGTTTTCTATTCTCATTTTTGTGTTTTCTATTCTCATTTTTTGGGTTTGCTAGATTCTTTTTATGTGTTTTCTATTCTCATTTTTGTGTTTTCTATTCTCATTTTTTGGGTTTGCTAGGTTCTTTTTACGTGTTTTCTGTTCTCATTTCTGGGTTTTCTATTCTCATTTTTGGGGTTTGCTAGGTTCTTTTTACGTGTTTTCTGTTCTCATTTCTGGGTTTTCTATTCTCATTTTTGGGTTTGCTCGTCTCATATTTGGGTTTGCTAGGTTCTTTTTTGTGTTTTCTATTCTCATTTTTGGGTTTGCTAGTCTCATTTTTGGGTTTGCTAGGTTCTTTTTTGTGTTTATCTTTCTAATTTTTGGGTTTGCTAGTCTCATTTTTGGGTTTGCTCGTCTCACATTTGGGTTTGCTATGTTCTTCTTTGTGTTTTCTTTTCTCATTTTTGGGTTTACTCATCTCATATTTGGGTTTGCTAGGTTCTTTTTTGTGTTTTCTATTCTCATTTTAGGGTTTGCTAGTCTCATTTTTGGGTTTGCTACGTTCTTTTTTGTGTTTATCTTTCTAATTTTTTGGTTTGCTAGTCTCATTTTTGGCTACGTTCTTTTTTGTGTTTTCTATTCTCATTTTTGGGTTTGCTAGTGTCATTTTTGAGCATTCTGTTCTTTATGTTGAGCTTACCATTCTAATTTTTGTATTTGCTAGCCTATTTTTTAATTTTCTGGTCTTATTTTTTAAATATGTTTTTCTTTTTTTTTGGTTATTTGCTGGCCTTATTTTTGAGTTTTCACAACCTTTTAAATTTGCATGTATTTACACCACCTTTGCACTCCTTGGCCACTGTCTTCCACATATCTTTATATTTTCCAAACAGAGCACACCTGATGGGCTAATCGTGCCACAGATAACAGTTGTCTTTGTGTATTAATAACAACTTTAAAGAGGTCTGGAGCTTAATTCTCTCTGGTCTTTTTGCTTGTTTTCCCACCCATTCCTCAGCCCATCCACTAGGCTCATAATGTCTGTGTTATTTACTCTGACATCTTTAGTACTGCAGGTGATGGATAGCTACAGAGAGGCTAGTCTGCGCTCTATAAATAAATGTCCTTTCATATGGTTTGCGGTGGGAGTAATGAGTAGAGAATTTAAAATTTTCAATCCTTCTGGGTTGCTCTGCTGGTCCGGCGGCCTCTGCAGTCTTTACCTCAGACCCTCTTTTTGCACCCTTTCAGTGCCTTTGTTTCAGTGCTGCAGCACTCGGCCTTGCCTGCAAATGAGCCCCATTGACAGAGCAATTATTCAGCATGGGGCAAGCCCCGCACCCTTCCTTGCACCTCACATATAAGCTCAAGCCTCCTTCGCTGTCATGTTTGGATGTTTTGTGCATTCATAATCCGAGCGCCTCTGAGCCAAAAAAAAAAGAAAAAGTAAATGAGATGAAGGGGGAGAATAAAATGTGCTTCTGGAGATTTTAAATGCAAAAGAAGGTCTTTCATCTTTAAAATCAATTCCCCCAGGGGGCCTGAATGGGCCTGGTATCCCTTTCAAATATGAATTAATGGGCAAAATATGAACACGTTTTTTGTGCTTAGACATAGCTAAGAACCCACCCATCCCCAACCCCCATCTCCACCCCTCCCCAGTCTGATGCAGACACTGGTTTCAGCACTGGCTGTCGGTGCGTACGCTGGTGAAGGGGATGCAAGGCAGCCTGCTGATTGGCTCGCTCTGTGTCTGTGTGTGTGTGCGTGAGAAGGAAGTGTGGAAACTGCAGCAGTGTGCTCTCGCCGGTAGAGCTGGGTGTAAAAAAACATCAGTCATATCTGCGAATGCGCTGCTGCCCCAATGACTCCGGTTCTCGCTCCTCTGGCTCTCTCATCTGTTTTCTTCTTTTCTTTCTGCAGAAGCCGCTGGACTCCCTTTGGTTCCTCCGTTGCAGAGACAGAAAACTGGACTCACCTCACCAGGTAAGCTGGTAACATCACTGCATTTGCAATCGTCTTGAATATGCAGGGGAAAAAACAATCCACCTTTTCACCCATGAAGGCTTTCAACACTTCTTCATCCTCCTCCTTTTTGTTTGCAGAAATTCAAATCAGTAAGGATATTTGCACTCGGTGACCTTTTGAAAACAACAGAGTGAATATAGAGCTGATGTTCTGATAAAACCAGGGCTGGTTCTGTCTGTCTAGACTGATTGTTCCGCCAACAGACTCCTCTGAGAGAATATTTTGAGACCTTTAGAAGAATTATCTGCTTCTTTCGGAAAAGCTGTCATAGGTTTCGAGGCTCGGTTGCATGTGCTTAACTGCCGGTAGCTTGTTGGGTGAATAAAAAGACGCTGAGCAGGACAGGACAGGAGTCAGGAGTCCTCAGAGCGCTCAGTCAGGGAGCATTTCAAAGCAGGTGGTGATAGACTGATATAAAACTCATTTCCAGTCTGTAAACTCCTGCTTCAATCTGGTTTCTATCTTTGGTAACATTTATAGTCGGAAGGAAATTTGAAATCTATGTTTAGTTGATTGTTTTTTTCAGGACGTGCATCGATCCACATTTTTTCACTTTCGATTCCAATGCTGATACCTGAATTAGGAAATCTGGAGATCCCAATACTGATACCAAAGCTCTGTTTAATTACATGTTATCATCATTATTGTTGAGGAGTAGGAGTCCTGATACTACTTTTTTATTTTCGATACGGTACTGAGATTGTTGCCTCTGAGTGTTGACCGATACAGTTATTTAACTGATACAATATCAGCCTAAATGATACGTTCTTTTAGTGCTTATTTTGTAATCTGGCGTTTTAGAAAAAGCTTGATGAAGTGATATTACTTCGTCAAGGAACAATAGTCAACAACAACTGGTATGAAAGAAAATTAATTAACTGAATATTATCAAATTTCTTTTATTCAGATTAAGTTTTATAAATTACATTCTTTACAGATCACATTTTCTCTGCTTGATGCCAAATACAAATGCTTGTTTGATGCCCACATTGATCAGTACAAGAAATTTTAAATAATAAAATAATTTGAAAAAAAGTTGTCAATTTTTTAAAATAAAATATAAAAAAAATTGAAAAACTAAAATATGAAATTTGTTTTTTGAAAATCATATATCAAAGAAAATGGGGAAACAAAACAATTTTAAAGTGTTACCTTTCAGATAATAAAGTTACTCAAAAAAAATTTATCAACAAGTTTCAAAGTTTTGATTTCTGGATTGCAATTTTTCCAAATTTCTATTCACACAATGATTTTTTTTTTTTTTTTTTTTTTTTTTATTTCAATTCATAAGACATCCATGGACAACATTTTTTCATTGCTAGCATGCAAAAATGGGAGCTAACTAAGCTAACATTAGCTAACATAATCAGACATAGTTTTGGTTCTCAGATGTAGGATTTAATCTATTGATGTTGTTGTAGCCTGGTCTTTACAAGTGACTCCATGTCTTCTTCATCTGCTGGTCCAAAATTGTCTGCTAGCAGATTCCAAAACATGGAGACAGATTGGTTCAGTTTGGAACAGTGCATTGTTGCCAGTTGCTTTCAGGGGCTTTAAACCAGGAAGTTACAGGTCTAGCACCTCTATTGGCTTAAAGTAGCACAGTGTTGCTTTACGCACGAGAACTCGACTTCTTTATTTGCACTTTAATGTGAATGTAGCGATAGCAACATTATCAGTTAGCCATGGTTCGTTTACAATCGTTTTCTGCTCTCTGACACAATCGGTTAGAAGTAAAACAAGCAGAAATACTCATCGACTTCCTGCAGGCGAGTCCCTGATTGGTGGAAATGGAGACGGGTGTGATGATAGCAATGCGGGCTAATGTTAGCACCCCTCTACAAATTACATAAATCAAAGACAAGTAGGAAAATTGTGACCTTTCACACCCTGAATTGTTCATCAAGTTGGAACTGAAGAACAAAAACCAACTCACAGGTTTAAACATGAAAAAGTCAGATTTCTCAGCTGATTACTCTTTCAATGTAAACCCACTGTGAGGGAGGGATTATTGGACATTTTGTCAAATATGTTCGCCCATAATATTTGGCAATCAAAGCAAGAAGGTGTTGCATAATGAAGTTAAAATCCAGATCGGAATCGCGCTGAAATGTTGTGGGAGGTCTTTTAAAGACAGTAACTAGTGGATCATTTTGCAAATCGCCCACATCAAGTTATTTCTGCCACCTAAATGAACATCGAATTGTTTTTCATCACATTGAAAGTACTAATTTGTCCTGTGGGGAGGCTATTATAAGGCTTATTTTATCTGTGTGACCTGTTTTGATTAAATATACGACTGGGGTTGCCACGAGTCTTCAGGATCCGTCACATTTCCACCAACACCATGACCCACGCTCCCTCCGCCCTTCCTCCCTGCCCGTCTCCATTTCCGTCTGCCTGCGTGGTTGCTGGGTAGCTCCCTGGCGAACTGTCTCCTCTCTGGAAGCCAAACTTGAGATGACGCACAATGGCGTAGGACGGGACGATGAAGGGGGGCAAACTTGCCCTTCTGCTGTCTTCCTTTTTTTTTACAGGGGTGTCCTGCCTTACCCCTCTTGTATCTCCAGCTCCATCAGGCAGGGTAGTTGTTGTTTGGATGTGAAGAGGATGATGGAGTCAGTTAAACTGTTGCTGCGTCTGCGGAGCGAAAGCCGTGGGAGGCAGAAACATTGCTTTAGAGTCAGTTACGCCTATACCCCTAAACGCTGTTAGTCAGCAAGGCATTTTAATGCCATAAATGTAGGTGTTAGAATGGTGCCGAGAGTGGAAAACAAGGCCTTTGTTTCCTTTCCACAACTCTGTCACTTTAATATAACACTGCAGTTTTCCCTGCCGTTCAGCCGTTGAAGACTCAAGCTATGAAATTGTCATTGATGAAGGTGTTACAAATCCTCGTGTACAAACAGAGGTATTTGGTAAATGTGTGGGAAGGTGGCAAAGCAGGAAATGTGTACAAAAAACGTATCTTGATGTGAAAACTTAATAACAATTACTGTACAGGCTGTCCCCCCATTTTCGGGGTATTTTACTACGATCACAAGGCTTCTCAAGAAAACACATTGTCTCAATGTGCACTGTAATGCCCTGGTACTCTTTTTAGTAAGTTCTGTCTTCGTGGTAATACATTTCTATGCCTGAACTCGTCAGGAATAGAGCTTTCCTTCAACTAGAAAGACAACAGTAAAACCGTCCATCTTCTATCCATCTTCCATCTTCCGTCCATATTCTACCATCTTATTGTCCATCAGCGTCATGAGGGGCTATCTCCAACAGTCTTTGGTCAAAAAAATGAGGTACACCCTAAAGAGGCCGTCAGTTGTTTGCAGGAAATACAACCATACACACCAGCAGTAATGTTTTTGGACTGTTTAAGGAAGCTGGAGTACCCGGGGAAGAACCTAAGCATGCACTGGAAGAACATGACAACTTCATGCAAGAAGACCCTTGGCAGGCATTTGAACCCAAGACCATATTGCTGCAAGTCAGCTAAAGGCAATAAATTGCTCTACCATGCAGCGCGACACCGATACAGGGGGGTCAACTATCTCAGTTGTCCGGGGCTCAGGGTTATAGGGTCAACCCAGAACCAGTTCCAAGAATTCTACCTGTGACCAAAAAGATTTTTCCTTTTCTTTCACTAAACATGTTTGAAAAGACATACAGTACATAGAGTTGTTATGCATGTTAGATTAAATCATTTTTTCTTATTATATTCTTAGTTTGCCCATACAGCATTCAGGATTTCCATAAAATGGTTTGGCCATTAATGCAGCTTGAGTTTAGAAGCTGCCCTAGTAAAGTACAAAATGTTTGCTGTGCTACAAGTAGAAACAAGGAAACGTGGCACCTGAAACTTCTCCTCCACTCTGGGTCATTGGATCCATGACTTTGATGTAGAGCCTCGACTCACCTAAAGACCTCGCCTCAAGAAATAGATAGAGCCTAACTTCGCATCTCTTTTACTTACAGACAGTCATCAGGCTTTGTTAGTGCTCTTTTTGCCAGACATTAGTTTTTTTTATCTTTTCTAGTTGAAGTTTTAACTGTTTCCATTAAAATGCTGTACTGACATGAGGTGTGTCCACCACAGCACCTGCAGGCTGAGGCTGGAGGTGAACGGCCTAAGGAAGGTTTTAAACTTAACATTTTAAACTCAAGTAGAAACTAGTCCAACAAGCAGAAGTCGTTTGATAGGAGTAATTGCGACTGCAGCGGTATGGAAAGCCCTAAGTGCCAACAATTTAATACATTAAAAAGGGGCTATATTTCTATTAGTAAATGTTAACAAAAATGATTTGACTTACAATCTATGCATCAAATTATTTTTTTTTCTCAATGTTATTTATTTTTTTATTTTTATTTTATTAGTAATTTAAAAAAAATCTTAAACATTAATGGCCAAAATTGAATTTATTTAACCTCTCGCACAGGAAGCTAATAAGATCATTATAAAAATTTACATTTTTAACCCTTACTTTACAAAATATTTTGTTAAAGTTCATTGAACAATAAAGACTTTATTCCTATATGAATGTTACAGGCCCACCTAAGGCTGTCAGCTGACACCAAATCATCCAAATATAAATGGAATTTGTGAAGGTAACTTTATGAGAACCCCATACAAACTCCTCATCTGCACAGCAGTGGATCTTTAATGGTTTGGTTCTGCTTTGCTCAGACATATGTTTTCTCAGTTGTTCAAATCATATTAAAATGTGGGAGAAGCATAAATAGTTTGATTGCCATGTCTTTCTGTGACTTCAAAGGCCACCTGTTGAATGTGCTCATTAGCGCCATCTTTCTGTTCGGAGGTCCTCTCCCCCAAACCTGTCCAGATAAGAGAGAGAGAAAAAAAAAACAGGCTCAGCATCTGCAGCCCTGCTGAAATATTGCCCCATACTCACATTCCTGACACTAAAAGAATGTTATAGGAATAAAATTGCCGCCTCCAGGCTACATTTCTCCACGCCGTGTGGCAACATGTTGATTGATGATGAATGGTCGTCTTTTATTTAGACAAGTTTTGCCACCTGTTCTGACTTTTTAAATGCAGCTGCTGCCTTCAGGGCACAACTGCCAACACCTGCTCCAAGCCTGGTTTTACATAAAATTCACTTTTCATGCTTCTAGGTTTATAGTTTGAGTGAGAGAAGAGCAGTGAAAGTCGTTTTGATTGCCTTGCCATTCTTTAATTGGATGTTGAACATTAGAAGGGCAGTTCACAAAAAAAAAAAAAAAAAGATTACCATGAGTCAAAATGAAACTCTTGTTTGTTTTCACACAGACCAACAGCGGCTGAGAAAGTTGAGGAGCTGTGACTGCATTTCCCACGGTTTTTTGCCCTAAACAGGATATTAGTGTCCTCGAAAGCAGCCGCTCCTCACCAGAGATTAGGTCTGACTTTAGGAAGCATTAAAATAACTGGGTTCAGTGTTTCTCCTGAAATGTTCCTCTACAAGCAGCTAAAGAAAGGAAAAGACTGGAGTCTCCACACCATTTCGCTACATGCCATCCTTCTATTTGCTAATGCTACGTATTCATAACATGAAAAAAGTATTTCCCCTCTCACAGTGTCTTCGCTTTCTGCTGTTTTATGTCATTTATGTCATGAGTTCATATGTCAAATATCCCAGCCAAAGCCCGTCTTCTGCAGGAAATTGTTAATTATGGGTTGTGTTACATCATCGCTCCATGAGTCAGTTTTGCTTTTGCAAATTGATGTTGGCAAGTTGAAGTATGTCTGCTCTTTCTGTTTATCACATTAAATGGCTTAATTCATCATAAATCATTCAACTGCAAATCCTAAAGAATGATTTATGGATTAATTGACTGTTTGATTTTGTTTTATAGTTGTATTACAGAGATTTAAACCCTTTTATACGTCATATTAAAGTTTTTTAATTCAATTTAGTTTTTTTACTTTTTTCTGTTTATTAAAATTTTATATGTTATTTAAATTTAAGTTTTGTTTCAATTTAGTTCTATTTTTCATCAATTTTTCCTATATAAATGTTAACAGTTAAAATGTTACCTTAGTCTCTATGGAGTAAAGTTTGTTCCAATATTTTTGGGAGCAAAGAAGATGTTTGTAAATCTGCAATAAAAAAAGGAAGAAATGAAACTTCAAAAAACTTCTTAATCAAGAAAAAGGTGTAGAAAAGTAATTTTGCTGTTTTCTCTGGTTAAGTTTTTAGCTATTAATTTACTTCATTTTCTTTTTATGTTTTTCTTTGGAATGTCCTTTTTTTTTAGCTTAGTTTTACAAATTGTTTTTTTCTTATTTCTGGACATCCAGTACATTTTTCTCCTTAGTAGCGGCTAGTACCGTTAGCATTGCATCTTTAGGCTAACATCTGTTCTCCTAAAGAGTTAAAAAAAATTTCAGTAAAGTCATCATTAAATAACTTAGTTTAAAACAGTCACGAATGTGTTTTGACACCAGTAGCAACATGCTTTAAAATAATAATAAATAAAAAGTTTAGAACTAAGCTAAACTAACGTTCACTTGACTATATACATTTAGCAAAGTGAGGGTTGAATTAATTCTTGTTTTTTGCTCGAATACGTTTTGTGGATGAAGCAGCAACATTTTTGAGTTCTTCATGTTTGCAGTGGGGGTTAACTGTTGAATGAAACCTTTTTTAACATCATTGTAAAAAAGCAACACATACTTGCTATACAGGCTTGGAAGTACTATCGTATTTGGGGAATATAAATGACTTTTTTTATTTTTGAAATACTTTTAGGAGTACAGGGGGTATTTTAGCCTCTAACCCTCCCTTGCCTCAAGGGTAAGGCTTCAGAGCTATAAAAAACATAAATCAAACATCCATCTACATATTTGCTGACCTATGCAAAGTTTGAATGAAAGGAAATGAAGAACCAAATGAAGGAACCAAATCTCCCATCAGCTTTGGATACTTTATTCAGTCTGCTGTTAAAAACATAACTTGGTTTTCAGATACCCCTCACCTCTTGCCTTTAATGGATTTAGCATCCATGTGTCTGTTTTATGGAGAAACGTGCTGGCCCTGGGATGAGCACCTTGGTCTCTGTGTGCGTGGGGAGAAGGAAGCTGTCAGTGTGAATTATAGATGAGGAAATGGGGGTGATGTCCAACTTTAAAGGGGAGGAAGCTGGGAGACCACAAACAGAGACGGCACAACACACAGCTGGCTCAGTAGTCACATTATGACCATGAATCTTTCTTTGAAGTACTTTTTGTTACCTTACCTCTACCAATAACATCTAGGATCTAATGCTAGAAATATGCATTCAGATATGGCTCCTAGTTAACTTTTCAGGTCGTGCTGAAGACAGTTTCCCATTGGAGACTCTAACAGGGGCACCAATCCCCAAACAAGGTAGACCCCCCGAGGTCATTGGAAAACGTAGCCCCTACGTTAGTAGTAGCATTTCTTAGGAGCCTATATTGTTAAGGATTTCTTATTATGGAGTAAATTTTGTTCCGTTATTGTTGTTAAGAACACATTTTGTATAGAATAGAATTTAAAAACAAAATGTAAAATGTAATGAATAAAAAAACTCCTAATAAAAAAGTTATAGGAGTAGCCTCACTGTTTTTCTCAGATTTTTCTTTGTATACTTGTATATTTTATATATACAAGTAGCCTATATATAAAAATGGAAATAAAGCACAAACAAAAATTGGATATATATATATATTTAAGATACAAATGCACACCTTGACCAATAGAAATGCATATATGTTTCAAATTTTTGTTTGTTCTTTATTTCTATTTTTCAGATTGAGCACCCTAATTACATTCTTTTCAGTTGTGTTCTACCAATAATGTTTGCTAACTTCTAAAGGGGCAGGACTTCCTTCAGAGGTGCATTTCTATTGGTCTGCATCGACGTTAGCAACTGCATTTCTATTGGTCAAGGTGTGCATTTGTATCTTAAAGTGGGCTTAAAGTGAAGACAGTGTGATCTGTAAAACATAGTTTGAAAAAGAGTTTACTCTTAAACTGGATCTGAAGAAGAGATATTTGAAAGAATAAAATTGGAAAGAAAAAAAAAATGAAAAAAAGAAATAATAATTTGAAAAAATAAAATCTGAGAAACCAGCAAAGTTATTCTCAAAAACGCTTTTGGATCAAGATTTTTTTCCAAGTCTTTTTTTCTAGATTGCTTTTTATTTTCAAATTTACATTTATAAAATGTGCTCTTTCCAAAAAATAATGAAACAAAATTCAATCCATCATGTGACCTGCAGACAATTAAAATCCAAACTATATTGGAAGCATATTTAGGTCTCAGCAGGTTCCACCAATATATTAAATGTTATTAAGTCTTTGGAAGACTTTTTAAACATAGCTTGTCTTTGGTGAACTGAACGTACATTTTTTTCTTTCCCTTTTCTGGGCTTCAGATCAAAACCCAAAGTGACAGAGTAGAGGAATAACCAAAGCAAAAAAGATTGATTGGTTTTGCTTCTTGTTGAATTTGTGCAGGTTTTTCTTTAATCTCCACATCAGAAAAAAAGGAGACAGAGACAAATTATCCTTTAAAGGGAAGCTGTTTGATGTCATAAATAAAAGGAAAGCAACTTTAATGAGAGAAAAAGAGCAGAGCAGGAAGTCGTTTCTCTTTCAGTGGAGGTGGAGCAGTGCAGTAAGCTATTGAGAGGAGAGGGCAAGGGAGAGAGGGTAGAAGCACAGAGAGATTTGTGGTTACATCCTGCTTTAAGAAATACCAGGAAATGGCAGGAATAGAGGCAGCAAACCAAAGCACTTGTTAACAACAAAGGGAAAGCAAGTTTTTTTTATTCTACAGTGACCATTTGGATAGAAAACCAAAATATATTGAATGAATTATGTTCCATTATTATTGCAAGCAACCAACGTGTTTTTGTACGTCTTCGCGACTTGATGTATTTTATCGGATCATATTTTATCTGCATTTATGTTTTCTTTTCATTTTTTAATTGTTTTTTTTTATTATTTGTCATAATTTGTACTTTTGTAATTTAGACAATTTTCCACCCTGGTGGATAATAAAGATTTATTTTTTTTTCTATTCTGAATGGAGATTAAATTAAAAAGCAAATCATGAAATAAAACTTTAAAACAGGTTTTAATAATAAAAAAAAAAGGAATTGGAGAGTTCCGTTTTTCTTTTTTCATTTTATTTTTAAAAAGTTCAATTTTTTATAGATAATCTTTCCTTTTTTGTTTTTCTCTCCTTTCTGTATTGAGTTTTTATAGCTTGCATTCTTTTAAAATTGCATTTTACAGATCGCATTTACTTCATTTCCAGCCAAATATAAATACAAAAGGCAAAAAGCAGATATAAGGTGTGAAAAATAAAGAAAAAACATTATTGATTTTTGATCGATATAACTGAAAAAGCAGCAAAGTTCCTCTCAAAGCCTTTTTTTTGTTTAACATTTTTTTTATTTTTTTTTTTTGCTTGCACCAATAATATAATAACATTTACTCCATGAAAGTATAAAGCAAAAATTCATATTTGTCAACTTTTAAACCACTCAGAAATAAAGCCATGTGTCTCTGAAGGAAACATTAAACTATACTGTCTGGTAGTTGAATATTATAGTGTTTAATATAAAATAAAGTCTAAATTTCCCCCATAGATTATCTGGATCGTTGCAAAAAAAAAGCAGGAGTCAAAGTTTAGTCAGCTAACAAATAGCTAAACTTTACTGTAATTAAACTATACATTGTTGATTTTTACCTTCAAATTATGACTATTGGGATGATTCAGTGATTTTTACTGTTTCAACAAGTAATGTTGAGTTAAATCATTTAAGGTGTCAAACATTCTGGGTTCAAACCTGGCAGGAAATATTTTAAAACTTCGATAATTAATCCATATTCCGGCCCACAGTTTTATCTCGACAAAGCTTTACAACCAAAGATATATTTGTCTGTTCTCACCCAATGAGTTACACATTGACAACTAAATCAATAAGGAGTACATAGTTCACTCTAATTCACTCCCATTATACTGGAGCTCTGAATTTCTCTCAAAGATCTGAATGAAAAAGCATCATTTTCACTTTTTTAACATATGTGAAAATGGATTACAAGATCCTTTACTTATGGCACTAGAGTGTTATCAACATGGCTCATTGTAATAAAAAGAAAATCTGTTAGTTTGAGACTTGTTGACGTGTTTTTTGTGACTGAAGCAGAAAGTAGAGCTTTTTTTTTGGAGGGAGTCTCCATAGCAACCAATGACTAAGCATTTACTCGTGCTCTGGAATTAAAAGCTACTTAGAAAATAGCTTTGTCTTTTTAAAACGGATTCATAAATAAGATCCAAATTCCTCACAGTGCTGACAGGATTAGTTTTTTGTATTTTTATACCATTAAAAATGTTCTAATTCTTCGTTTTCTCTCTTTTGTTTACAACCATAGCTTTTAAGTCCAGAATCTGTTCTTTTTTTTTAACCTTCTGCTTTCACAGCTCCAGAAAGGGAAGGTTCCTGTAGCTTGTCACCACATCAAGCATCTGACCAACATCTTATCTTATCTCCAAACCCATTAACAGCAGCTTTTACAGAAAACTGTGCTGATGATTCAAATCAAATCCCATGACTTTAACAGGGCTTTATTAGCAAGCTTTAGCTTGCTAGCAAAATGTGTTGTTCACTCAGAAGGGCTCAGAGCTGTGAGAACCATTTAAGCAAACAAAACAACTATCCCTTTGAATTACTAGATAAGGTGGAACCACATTGTTTAGCTATTCTAATATCTTCGTTGACCTATGTGCTCCTCTTCCTCCAAGACAGGCCAAATGGGTCTTATAAAGCGCAGTAAAATGAGCAACTGATGAAGAAGGAAGTCAGAGGCTGATCTAATCCACAGATTTTGTCTCCTCGCAAGGAACAAGAAACAGGAAATGAATCCTAATCTCAGGGCTCAAATGACTATCTCAAATTGCTCATCTTTATTAAAAAGATCAAAAGAGGGGAAGAAATGGGAAAACATTTGCTAACGGCTAACAGCTCTCGTTGAAACTTAAATCCTGTTTTCATGAGTCAAACTGATATCTTTGGGATTTTTATACAGAATTAGATAAACTGTAAAAGTGGATGGAGCAAATTATGTTCAGTTATTATTGCAAGCATTAACACGATTTAATAAGGGAAATTTTAAAAGAAAAGAAAAAATTCTATGGAAAAAATAATGTTCCATTATTATTGCAAGTGGAGACTCTTTTTTTAATGGAAATTTTAAATTAAAAAAAATTTTGTATTGAGTGCATTTTGCTCCATTTTTGTGCCAAGCTAGGAACGCATTTTCTAAATGAAAGTTAAAAATAATGTTTAAAACGTACCCTATATGGAGTCAGTTTTATTTCATTATTGTTGCAAACAATGAACACATTTTCTAAATAGAGGTTTTAAAAAAATCAATGCACAAATAAGACTTTAAAAAATAAAAAATTCAAATAAAAAATTGAATAACTGTTGTCATCTAAGATTTCTTTTTCTAATCATTATTTTCATTTTTCTACTTTTGCTTTTTTCTGTCTTTCGGATTGAGTTGTATAAATTGCATGATTTTCAAACAGTAGTTTACATATTACAGTCTCTTCACTTCAACGCCAGTGCAATACAATACAGTCTCACACAATGACCAATAAAAACTTGTGTTGCAATTGTCCATAGAGACCAATAGAAATGTGTCTTTGCTCTTTGCTCCTCACTCCAATGGAAAGCCTACCCTCCTGTAAAAAGCTATTCGAAAAGAATGATTTTCATAAAACTCAATCTGAAAGACAGAAATTTGAAAATACAAAATCCATTAAAAAAAAAAAACAAATTTAAAAAAGTGTTATTTGCTTGCCATAATAATGGAACAAAATTCACTCCATAATGAAATGTTTTGCAAAGATTAGGCTGATTTAAAGCAATTATTTTATTTTTGGCTTTTCGGTATAGACTTATGTAGACCTACTTTGCTATGGATTGGGAGACATAAGGGTTTAAATCCTTTGTTAAAAAATAAATAATATTCTTAATATTGATTTGAGACCTTGCTACAGTTCTGGTATTGATGGTACCGGTGTTCAACTGGTGTTCAACCCACTGTGCTCATGCCAAGTGCTAATCTATCCAGAGCAAAATTCCCATATGTGTAGAAGATTTGCTGAAAAATGGTCCCCAAATTGTTTTAAGTAATGGTCTAACACATGACCTACATTGGTGTAATTTAGAAAGCAAACTACACAAATATATTCCACATAGATTCTGAATATGTTACCTTACGCTCATTTTATCTTTAGCCTCGGCTCACTGACCCTAAATAAAATCCATACGAGTTCCACATTTACATTTATGTAAGCTGTTATTATTAGTTTAGCACCTGTTATATATTGGTTTAGTTTTGTATTTGAGTACATACTGTCAGCCGGCCATTGGATAACATATTAGCCAGCATGATAGAACAGAATAGAATAGAATGGAAGTACTTTATTCATCCCAGCAGGGAAATTACTTCGCAGTCGCAGCATAGAGACAAGATACAGTAATAACTATCACTAAATAGTAGTTGTAGATAAAATAAAATATGAAATATGAAATGCTATAAATTGTAAAATTTAAATGCAGATATGTATATGTAAGTATATGTACCTCAAATGTGCCACATTGCAGTTATTGAAAATTGCGCTGATTAGTGCAGAACCATGAATAAGCTTTTATTGTACAGTGAAATTGAATGAGGCAGGAAAGATTTCCTGTATCTGTCCCTATGACAGCAGAGCTGGAGCAGTCTATGTGAGAATTTAGCCTTTTAGAGATAAGTAAATGAGAAGTAGAACTATAAATGGTTGAGATTTCCTTTCTTTTTTACATTTGGTTTCACTATTTTTAGTGAAAGTTTAAAGATTAGAACAGGAAAACATTAAAGTAGAATCACATCATCGTCTGCATAGAGAGTAATAGTAACATTTTTCTTTCCCTCCGCTGTGCTTTGTGCTTACCTCACCTCTTTACTTGTTGATTGTCTCCCATCGTCTCTAATAAATCAGCTTATTTCCTGTTTGCAGAATCTCTTGTTTGTACCCTTAATGCTTGTTTTGGCACCCGAACTCCCCACCCCCCCACTCCCTCCCGGATGATTCATTCACACTCTTTAATGTTAACAGGATGCTCTGTTTTCCACCTCTTTACAATCCCAAAGCCACACAAATCTGTCTTTCTTCGTATCTTGGACCAAGATTTAACTCCTTCATCCTTTGGTTCAGCTCCAGTGGGCCAATCCAAGAATTTAACAAATCTTAAAAACAGCTCTCTGGAGCAGTTGGTCTACTTGGCACAAGAGGAATGCTTGTAATCACTATTTGGTGCAAAATTACTATCCCTGCAGTTGCCTTGGATACTCTCCTCCCAACCTTTGGAGCTTCTTTTATTAGTCTGTTGTGCTACTGAAGTTTTTCTTGCTGCGTAGATGTTCTTATCTCAAAAAGCAGGGATTCCAGTTTCTAAGAATACAACTCAGTCATGCAGATTATTATCTAAAATAAGTCAAAATGTAAGCTAAAATGTACAAAAGGCTGTGTTGAAGCTCTTGGCATTAATTTGTATGTGAAAGAGAATTATAAATAAATAAAATTAAATACACAAGTCTACATCTACATGATTTATTATATTTTATGTAGCTGTTTAGGATTTCTGAATGTTGCTTGAAGGAAGAACTAAGCTTAATTCTTAACAACACAAGGTGAAAGCTTAATGTGTGAAAGACCATAGAAGACCATGATCTGATTTAAGGCTCACCAGATGGGATTTGGGTGCTTGAGCTTCAAGCTGTGGGTAAATTAAATAGCCTCACGGTTGCTTCTGTTGATATCTAACTATTATTTTATGATTCTAATGTTTATTTCCTCTCATCTCAGGTCTGAGCACACGGTTGAGCTAAAGCTTTTCCTGGTTCAATAATCAGTGAAGATCACTTTCCAGCTCAGGTAAGTTCATATATTTTGTTGAATTCGAAATAGATTTTGAGTCTCCTGAGAGGTAACAGATCCATAATGTCCGTTCAATAAGGAGTAGTTAGATTGAATAATAAATAGTGTTATTTTAATGTATGGGAAATTCTTTATCTCTGGCAGCATTACAGTACCACTCACCAGCATGACACCGGTATTACCACACCTACTTTAGCTCTTCTTGCTTAATAGTTATTTCATTCTTATGATGAAATTCTTTGAGGTTACCAACTTTGGCTCAATGTGGACCTGGCTCACTACGAACAATGTCATGGAGTAGCAATGGGTGCTTTTTGTGCACAATATACAGTAGCTCAAGTGTTGCGCTATTCAAAAATTTAAAAAAAGGCATGGAGACAGAACTCCATCTTATTTGCTTTCTGTTTCTATCTTTTTTTAAGCATAGTTGTTCGTTAGCAGTTTTTAGCCACTTCACAAGACATTTCAAAATTAATAAAGGACTGGCGCATGCTTGCTTGATCCACAGATACTGAGCTGTGGTTGATTTAACAGTGTTATAATAGCTTGGTGTGAAAGCACTGTTCCACAGACAATAGCAAGCAGAATTTATAAATGCCAGCTTGAGGTGTTATTAACAAAATGTTTATACAACACATCGCTTCTTGCCGGATTTATAATCAGCAGCTGGAGACTTTTCAAGCCAGCTGGATTTATAAACAGAACTGTGATTAAGACACATTGTTTTTTGCAGGATTTATAAACAGCAGCTGGAGAATTTATGAGCCAACAGTGTTTATAAATAGAGCTGTAATTTAGATACATTGTTTCTTACAGGACTTATAACTATTGGCTGGAGATGTTACAAGCCAACATTGTTTATAAAAAGAGACTAAAGCACAATTTCTTTCCATTTTCTTGCAGGGTTTATAAATGATGGCTTGAGATGTGACCAGGAGTTAGAAACATTGTTTCTTGCAGGTTTTATTAACAGAAGCTGGAGACGTCACAAGCCAACCATGTTTATAATCAGAACTGTGATTTAGACACATTTTATTTCTTGCAGGTTTTATAAATACCAGCTGGCAATGTTTTGAGCCAGCAGTGTTTATATAAAGAAATGTGAATTAGACACATTGTTTCTTTTTTTTTTTAAACATTTATTTATTGATTTTAACAGGAGAACAAGAAACATACATACTTACAAAAAACTTAAACTAGACCACACAAAAACCCAAAGGACATATACACAAGGTGGGAAAAAAAAAATAAAAAAATAAAT
>JAUZNJ010004293.1:0-18506 GCA_034780135.1 Jordanella pulchra | reverse complement strand
GATATCCAATGTCCAAGAGCGACTGAAAAGTGTACTTTCGGTAGCACTGGAATGGAGAGCCGTAAGCCGCTGCGTCCGTGCGTGCCGCCATCTTGATGTGGATGATGGATGGATGGATGGATCAACAGATGATTAATTCTTCTGTTGCTAAAACAATATGTAATGATTACTACATTGATAATAATATTTCTCATTGGATTTGATTTTTTTTAAATTCTTGATTTTGACATGTTGAGTTGTTCAATGCTATAACAGCTGCTTGGGTAAGTACCCTGCAGCCATCTTGAATGGCTGCTCATAGCTTGTTGACTATAGTTTCAAAATAATATTACCTTGTTAACGATGCATTAATGTTTTACAAACTAATAACTCTCTTTCAGGACTAGAGGTGGCCAGATAGATACTTTTTGTAGAAATGCCCAACAGAGGCTGTACCTCCTACAGCAACTTTGGGACCACAATCTTCCAAAGGAGCTGCTGAGCATCTAAACAACTATCATTCAATCTGTTTGGTGGACATCCATGCCTGTGTGGTTCGGGTCATCAAGGCTGGCTTCCCCTGCATCTAAGACTTTTGCAGGTTTAGAGTAGGAAAAAAGGCCAGTTAACAGCTCTGCAGACTCCACAAATCCTGGATAAAGACTTTTACCTTCAGGCAGGTGCTACAGAGCAACATTTGCAAAAATAAAAAAAGAAAGAAACAACAGCCACCTTAGAGACCGTTTCTTCCCCCAGGTCGTCAGTCTGATGAACACAACTAACATTTTTCAGCCTGAGCAGTCAGCCACACTGTTCACAACCTCCATTCTCATTTCTTTATATATACATATGCGTAAATATACAACTGAAGTCACATTGATTGATTATACACAATCGCAGTTCAATAAAAGTAATTTGAATTATTTTCTAACTCTTGAAACACCAGAAACACCAATGAAAGCCTGTACAGGAGCAGCAGAGCTGAGTTTGCTTTGACAGAGGTACAGCCATAGGAGAATCCCAGCCGTGGATCTTCCCTTTCGTCTCCTCGCCTTTGTCTGTTTAACGCCTGATTGTTTAAGTGATAAGTGACTGTGATGGATGAGCTGGGCTTTGTGTAATTATTGTCCTGGTTATCATTGTCACGGCCGATAACATACATCACAGTGTCCAAGCCCATTTTACATGCGATAAATAATCATAGGAGTTAAAAAAGAAATGAATTCAAATAATTTGTAGGGCGACCCCTTTAATGTAACTTATAGCTACGCTAACAGAGGGTCCTGCTTATAAAAACAGAAACATAATATTACTGTCAGTATACAACTGAACAGACTTATAAGGACAGCATGCTTTGACTTTTCCCTCTTCCACTACATGTCCATGCTTATCCAGACAGCAGCTTCTTTTGCAGAGGAGTCATTCAATCATTTTATATACTTTGTCAGAGGTTATTAGCTGTTTTTGAATCTTTTTCATGCATCTCGGATACTTGACAGCCTTCACATGATGTCATCTGGGAGGATGCTTTATGGATTACGGCAATTAGCAGTCAAATCAAAGCTATTATTAAAGTTAATTTGCCTTTTACAGATGACTGTCTGCATTGTTATGTCCTCCGAGAAAGATTTACACAGAATGAATGCAGTGGAGTAATAAAAGACGCATTGCCAGTGACTTCAGGAAGCCATTTTGGGTAGCTTCTGTTTTACATATTTGCATATATCTTTCACAAATTTCAATTACTTTTATTCCCTAAAAAGAAATTTAACAAAACATCTTATGTAGCATGTACATTTTCCAGAGCATTTGATTCCTATTTGTTGCCATTTGAAGCATTTCCTAAGTTCTGAAGAATCTGCTTCAATAGGACAGACAGCTTTACAGGCATTTCACTACTTACCTACTTACTTAATTCCAAGGTAGCTGTCTGCCTCTGCCATTTTAAAAAGGCATGTGATCCCATCAATTACAATAAGCTGTGGAGGAGACCAATGCTCCCTCACAAATTAATGGATGCTTTAAGAGCTTACAGACTTGACAATCAATTGAACAGTTAAAAGACCAAAGAAAAAAGCCCCATAGGGTCATTTAACAGCTACACCACTACAGGCTCTGAGGTCTTCTGTGTAGTGCAGGTGCAATGTTAAACTCATGATGGTAAAATGAGTCATTTAGTTTCTGTGTTTCTTGATTTACTCATTTATATCCATGTTAATCCATTATGGTTATTTTAGCAATGTAAATTACTGCAGCATTCTTATATAGTTAAGGTCATTACATCATCATCAGCATGAATATAGTACAATTATTATTTGCTTGTGGCGATTTATTTGAACAGTGATGATTTATGTGTTCTCTAATCCACACAGTGTAAAAAGTATAGATACAGACTCTAATACAAACATATGCCTCCACTTATTTTTGGATAAATGCTTTTTAAAGATGATTGATGGCTCCTTTTTATAGCCATCAGCACGATCCATTATAGGTGGATATTTGTCTTCTCTGTTTGGTAGAACTGGCATAGTTCAGTTGGTTTCCTAAGAAAACACAGACCTTTAAAGTATGGTACGGATGCCTTTGCCATTTCAGAAGCTTATTAATAGTCCACTTTACTCACCTCTGAACAGGTTTGATCAATTTGAAGATAGTGCTCTATCTTTTGTTGCTCTTATAGCAATCTCACAGCACTATGGTGCCATGACAATGCTTCACAATGGCTTAGTGTATATATTATCTAGCATATTATCTAGCATAACCGCTAATAAACACAATGTCCGGAAATTTACCAGTTAAATGCACTCATAATAAAGCAGATAATCTATCTATGCTCAACTCACACTTTTCTCATAGCACCTCGAAGAATTTACAGTGGATCATAGAGCTTGCAGTGTAAATTAGGATTGAAATGAAGACATGAAAGTGGTGACTTGAATCACAGAGGCAAGAAGTATAAATCTGGGGTAAGACTATACACTGGAAAGCATTTGGATTGCTTGTGTGGACAGCTGCAAAATTAAGTCAAGTTCAAACAAGCTGATTTTGGAGAAAATATTTCAATTTTTTTCTTTTTTTGCCGTCATGTTAGACCAAAGGATTTTTAAACTTACTTTCCTGTGCAGTCACAAACGTTTTCCCTTGGTTTATAGTCAGAGTTGGAGGTGACATAGAACTCGAAGTTGAGAGCAACTACGATTGCAAGCAGAATGAAAAATGCGCATTAAAGGTAGTTTTCTTAATCAGTAGTTTCCAATGAGATCAGCTACTAAAAAATACCATCTAAAAATAAAATTAATCATACTAACAAACTGGTAGAAGTTGCTAAAAGTATTTTAAAGGCAGAGTTTTGGCTTGAAAGGCAACAATAAACCACAGTCTCTATCAGATCTTTAGTAATGATGAGGTGTCAGTAAGTATTTGACAAATTTTTGTTCACCCTCAACCTAGGAGTCAGGGGCTGATCCTGGGTTCTTGAAGGCCCATCAATCAGAACCGCTTTGTGGAAGTGGAACTGTTGGACAGGTCAGACAGGTCAGGGGGCATGGGGAGTTCACAGCAGTCTGTCTGAAGCCATCTCTTGGTCATGCTAAACAGGAGGCACTTGTCATTAAGATGTGGAATTACTTTGTTATTTTAATATTTAAGAATGGAAATTGATATTGTCAGAAGTAAGAATCTAAACTATTTGGTTGCAGACATTAAAATGGATGTCCTGAAATGACAGAAGCTGAGATTCATGAGCCATTAAGATCCCCATAAAGCACCTTCACACCTTACTTTCCCTGTCTCACTTTCTACCCCCGGTCCATCTGTTTCTTTCTATTGCCCCGTCTTGCTCTCTCTCACTTATTCTTTTTTTTTTCTCATCACAGACAGATGATACGTCTCTTGCTTCCAACATTCTTGCAACAGCATATTTCTCTCCCTGGAGCGAGTAACTCTGTCCCCTGTCTGCCCAATCTCTCACCGCCCCATACACACACAGACCAAAACAACACAGCTAAGAACAAGCATGGCCTGCAGCCTTCGATGGCCCTCCATGGAACAAAAACACACGCTGCCTCTCAAAAGTCCTCTTTATCTAAAACGAACAAAAAGAAAGCTTCACCTCGGCACTGTTCCCACCATTAGGCTCTGGCCTGGGCCCTCTCTCCTGGACCCCTCCTTGCTCCCAGACCCCCACAGGGCTCTTTCGACATGGGCTGTTGGGAGTGTTAGGTACGCCTTTTACATTCACGTGTGTCCATGGAGGTTCAATTCTCAAAACAATCCACAGAGACATTGACCTCTAACATTTGAAACACCTGGATCTTTGATGGAAGGAACAATGCTGAAGGGGAATGTTTGTTTTGTTACTTAAATAAAGTGCATTGGACAAAGCTCAAGCTTCATTAGACACACTAAAGAAGGTATTAAGAAACAACTGGGTTTTGATTCCTTATATCATAATGTTTTCGTATCGTAAAGAAAATATATGTTCAGTTATTTAACATATGGAAGCACCACTCAATCAACGAGATCTAACGATGCAGTGGGAAAATTTGCATTGCGTGAATGCAAAGTGGGTCATTTGGAAGCGTTATTGGCATGTTGAATGTGTCGTAAAACCAAACACATTTACATATTCAGTAAATGCTCCTGTTCAATGTAATGTTTCGCCCTTTCATTCACTCCTCCTTGAAAGAACAGAACAAGATGCCCAGGCCATTTGACTCTGACTATGTCCATGAAGAAATCATTATCCCCCCATGACCCGAAGCTATTAATTCAATCTCACACTCCTCCCTCTGTCTCCCGTTTCTTTCATTCTCTAGACAAAATCATTTACATGAAAGACCACTCATGCCGGCACGGGCCTGCAGGTAAACGACAATCTAACCAATGATTTCCAGCAACGTGGCCATCACTTCAGCTTCAGCATGCAGTCCGCTTATGCCGTAAGAGTATCATTAATAAATCTGCCCCCTTTTGCTGTGACTGAAGGGATCAACATGTTTTTAATTATCCTTCCCATGATTTGAACTCGATCAGCGTAAGGTTCAGTTACACAAACATTCCACCGGCAAGCGAGATAAACACAGCCCGCGTGCTCTGAATGAAGAAAGCACCAGCTCAGGGTAGAAACCAAGACTCGGTCTCTCCCCTCTCTCTATTTGTCTTGTCTGTGTTTCAGGGCCGGCATAGTTCAGCTGGATGGTTTGTTTAGCGCAGCAGAGAGCCAGACAGTGGATCCTGACAAGTCTGGACAAGAAATGCAGACATAAAATAGAAGAAGGGGAGTCTATAAATCTTAATAGATTCAAGATTGATAAATCAAGGAAGAATTCAGCTAGTTTGTGCTTATTAACATAACTTAAGAGTTTTTCATGAATCGTACAAACCATCTTAAAGCAAGGTTTCATACCTTGAACTGTTTCACATTCACAGACGAACTTAAGGAATGAGCAGTTGTAATGTGAAAAGAAAGTGACAAATGCTTTTAAAATTTTGTTAGCTAATAAACAATTTTACACTGCAGTTTGCAGAACCACCTTTCAATGGTTCTACAGTCTCTAGTCTTCCTGGTCCAAGCTTTGCTAATGCATTTTCTTTCCAAAGAAGTTTGGTTAGATTTGCTACCCACAGTTAACCTCAATAAACTTGTCCCACTACAGTTTATCAATTGAATTTCTTTATGGACTTTGTCTGGACTACATTTAACATGCTGTTATCTAAACCATTACCTTTTAGCCTTTTGCTATATTTCACAGCATCTACCAGTTTTTCCCTCAAGATTTTTCTATATGTTCCATCCATTTCTCTAATGACCATTTTTTTCTGCTTAGAAAAAGCACCCTCACAGCATGATGTGTCCCCATTGGGTAATGCGCATTGCATTTTAATTTTAATCTCAACTGATCAAAACATCCACATGGCTGCTGTGTCCCAACTTGAAACTGCAAAAATTATCTTATGGCTTTCTTTCAACAATGGCTTTCTTCTTGCCACTTTTCCACAAAGGGGATCTTTTGGGTTTGTATGGCTTGTGCTTTCAACAGATGCTTCAACATTTCAGTAATCAGTTAGCTGCTGTATGCAGCTGGTTCTACTAGAAATAATTTTTAAGGTGCATTGAAGTCAAGGGGCTGAGCACAAATACATGACACACTCTATAGCTTTTATAGGTATTCATTTGTGCATTACTTGGTCTTATACATAAAATCACAACCAACTATATAGAAACTGTCACCTGTAGTTTTTTAGGGTTATGGACACTCAGGTTTCTGAGGTTACGAACAAAGAACAAATAGTTTATCCTCTGCTGATTTTCCATAAGTCGCCCTAAATTGGTTGTCTATGTTTTTTTGTTGGTTATTTTTATAGGTGTTCAACGGTCTTGGCTTTTGAGTGCCATTCTCAGAGAGCAACAAAAACTGGGCTGGGACATTTCTTTGGAACAGGCTGAGGCAGTTAGTCAGTCAACCTGTGACCGCAGATGCGTGTGCATGTGTCTGCTTTCCCATCTTCTCATCAGGAAACACTGCAGCATTTTTTTTTTTGTTCCTTTGGTGTCTCTAAGTCCCGTGGGGCAATGGACAGCTTTTTTAGTTCACATCAAGACAGGCATGCACTCCCAGCTACACACACACATACATGCTCTCTTACTCTGGAAACACACACTCACGCAAGAAGGAACCTGTTATCAAAAGCTCGTCCCACTGGCTGGCTGCCAAAAGAAACGTGCTGAGGCGAACACTAATCCACTCTAAATTACAACAGTACTGAAAGCCTGTGACCACAGTCAAATATTGATATGGGGTCATTAGTCAATTATGGTGGGGTTGGGGGTCTTGCTTGGTGATTGAGGGGGGCAAAGGTGGTCGAACTGGAAGTGTCGGAAGTGGTCCAAGGAGGTAAAGGTCATCGCAGTGGGGGGATTATGGTATTAAAAGACTGAGGATGAGACTGCACACTGGTGTTACCCCAGACGGAGCTGCAGCAGCAGATACACAGGCTGTGATCAGATTTTTTTTAAACATTTTTCCCTCTTTTTTCCTCCTAGACACCTCCCCTCTGTCTGCATGTTTGTGTGCGTGAATGAGAGACAACACTTGAGCATACTTTCAGAATGAGCCATGTGCTTCCCAGAAGCCCATAAAGCATCACCACCCCCCCTAGTGGCACTGCAGGTTTCAGTCAATGTTTAAAGTCCAGATATGTATTACAACTCATTAAAATAAAATATATCTAAAAAAAAGGAAATTCTGCCTGTCTGCACAGCGCCTCTACTCCCATTACAGCCAATTACATTAATGTGTTATTGAATTTCTGAGTGAGTGAAACATCTTTTTTCCTCCCTTAATCTTTACCTGGTTTTATTTGTTGAATTGACATGTGGGGCAGTCGCTTTTCCTCTTCAATTGTAATTAGTATAAAGATGGATAGAAAATCTAAAGGAATCTAATCTTTCAATTAGGACCTCAGTGTTTCAGGCTAAGTGAAACTACATCAATGCCTTGACATAGATGATACCATTAATTTCCTCTGGGTTAGTAATTTGATAAGGCATCAAATTGGAGAGATTGCGTTGCAAAGGGCATCATCACAGCCAAGCCAATTTAGACACTGCGTGGGGCAAATGCTGCAGCAGGAAGATTAAAGTATGAATGATAAAATAGATGCAGTGTGTTTCATTTTAATCATTTTTCCTGCTAGAATTAGGCTCTAAATAATTACAGTTTCTGTAAATCTGTGACGTGCATCGTAATATTTAGCCATAAACCGGTGTATGAATAGCGAGCATAGGCCGTTAAAGTTTGTATGTGTGTAATTTGCCCTTGAAAGACACTGTAATTTCAAGAGCTTTCATTGTCCAATATCTTTTCACGGTGTACTTACATATAAACACTTGAGCGTCTGCAGAGCTGAATGCCACAAATAAAGGCGCAAAAAAAAAGCAACAGTAACAGACCACCAGTAAAGTAGAGACCACCTATAAATGCTTTCCATCGCTGAGTTCACAGAAGCACTTCAGCTGTAATACTTTAATTGCTCTGGGACTCAAAGTCTAATAAGGTTTCTAAATCGAGCTGCTTTATTTGTTTTCCTTTGACTCGCGGCTAGAGCAAAAATGCAGCCACTCTAATTGCAGTGCCGTCATTAAGAGCTGTGGGTATTAAAAGTTTCTTCCTCCAAAAAATGAGCATGTTGCAATGTTTTTTGTTTATGTTGTTTTTTTTTTTTTTTCCAAACTCCAGAACAAAATTATGGGGCTCCTTTCCATCAATGCCAAACTCATACAGGAAGTGTTTGAGTTTTATAGAAAGATGTATTAAAATTGAAATACGGAGGAATGGAGTTCAATAAATGTTTTTACTTTACTTACTCACTGTGGGTCACATTTAAATATGTCAGATCATTAAACGCATTTAAACATCTGACTAGATAACCAAAGAAAAGACAAAAAAAACTTTTTTTGATTTATTATTCTTTAATTATGATGAGAAAAAAACATATCCACACATATAGCTTGTGCAGCAACCACCATCAAGAATTTTCTAAGAATGGGAGAGTTAAAAGATGTCTGTTATTGTGGAACCTTTGCAGATCAGAGCGGGATATTTTTATAGACAGGTTCTATATAAATGGTTAATTCAGACTATTCTGAAGTCAGGGAAAGTCTGGAAAGTTCTTATGAGCCTTTTTACCTGCATTAAAATTATGTCACATCAATTTGATATTTTTTAAGTTGTAAAACATTCCCTGAAGTAACGGGAAGCTAACAAGCTAGTGTAATGTATGTTATATCAAACTGCTCCATCAGCTTCAATGACAGATTGACTAAATATGAGTGCACTTGGTTAATTTTCAAACAGCTACTTGACCTGGAAAGCACAGAAACAACATCTTTTAAGCTGCAGTACAACTACTGAAAATCTATCAGTCAATATTAACAAAGCATAATTCTTCTGTCTCCTTACACATAGAAATTAGACCCATTTGTGTAATCTGCCACTATCTTTTGCACACATCTGTAAAAATATGTATCTCAGATTTCTGTTTTCATTCCAATTTTAATTCATCTTGCCTTTTGAGCTGCTTTACTTTTAATTGAATTTGTATTACAGTAATTATCAAGTGAGAAGGAAACGAAACGTCTGTCAGCTCAATGTGTCGCAGGTACACTCACACTGACATGGGAAGGGTGAGGTGGTGGGGGCGGGGGGTCTTGTTCATCCCCCGATGAGGCACACAATGGCAATCACAACTCAATTAACACTTTCTATATATACAATTGTGCAGACAAAGAAGCACATGCATGCATGTGCGCATACAAACTGTTCTGAGAGGAGGCATCGGGCTGTTTTCCAAGCCCCTTATATTGATCCTGTGAGTGTGACAGCTACACCTGTTGGAGGACCTGTGAAATTAGACAGGAAGAGGAAAACTCGGAAGAGTATGCTGTTTGGTACCAATTAACTTACCGTTTTGTCATCTGTCACTTCCGAGGAGCAAAGTTTAGAAAGAGACAAATGGAAGTTTAATGTGAAGTTTTGCCTTTATTGTAAAGTCATGTAAAACAGAAATTTAACAGCTTTCACTATAAGACTGGCTTTTCATTATGGGGTCTTGCAAAAACATTTAAAACATCTTTTTTAATCTTTTTTTTTTACATTTATATTTTGTTACATTAAAGCCACAAGGTTTGATGCTTAATTTGGATTTTATGTGACCGACGAAGACATAGCACAGGGAAATTACATTATATAGTGAAACAAAAAAACAAATGTTTAAAATAAATCTGAAAAGTATGGTGTAAAGTGATATTCGGTCCACAACGATCCAATATCCCTAAGTTAAAAAAAGGTAGTCAAGCCTTCACTTTTAAACTGATGTTAAAGTTGCTTACCCAGCTTTTCCATAAAATCAATCAAAGTAAGCCAATATTCAATTTTTTAACTATAGATTTACAACATAGAGCTCAGTTTATATATTTTGTTGTGCAAAGATCAAATCTACGCTCCCACACGAAAAGCTTTCACATGCTTTTTTTGACATTACAAAAAACAAGAGGCACACAATCAGACTTCTTAGAATTTGTGGGGATTGAATTTGTTTCTTTAGTTTTTACTTCTTTTTGTTTAAGCACTTTTAATTATATTCCTTGTTTCCTGCATAGGTCCTTACTTGTATTTTGCATGTGTACCTTAAAATATTAAAATTTTTTTTGATAATTCTGTGTACATTTGAGGAAAAATCAACAATCTAAATGTTCTTAAATAAAATCTAATTCTGCTTGAAGATACTTTAAAAAAAGAGTTTACTTTGCCTCTTGTGATACAATTAACAGTCAAGGTTATTATCAAAACAGTGCACTATGTGCATGACATATACTACCCTCAAACCCGTGGTCCAATAAACAGCTAAAACACATGAAAAAGAGCTATGGTATTGTATTTTAAAAAGGATAAAATGTGTGCAAAAGGTCCCTGACATTAGTATTGGAATTAAAATATCTTCAGCGGTGTTTATGTAGAGCATATGTAAAATATGGATTATTATCCTGTTACAACGTAAAGGTATAGTGACATGTGCAGTAGGTTAACCAGCCTCGGCCCAGGCACTGTTCCTATTCACAGGAACAAAAGACTTAGAACAGACAAAATACATGGATGTTGTTCTCGTTCTGCCCTCTTCACTGAGTATGCATCAGAGCAGACTTGTGCGTTCTACAGACTGGCAGCAGCTGACACCGATTTGTTCTGGGTGCTTCTTGTGAGGAACATAGTAGCTGAGAACACGAGTTCATACTTGTGTTCTTGTGAATTGAGAAATGGCCAATGTAACAGGGGTTTGGGGTCACCCGTCATGCTATGTAGATCCTGGGGTAAAATGAAAGAAGTGTATAAGATCCTCACAGCTGTTCTCATGATGCAGAATGCATCATTGCATTTCACAAGCACACGAGTACATGAGAACGCACAAGTGCGCATATTGAGAAATGGTAAAAGTAATTTAAGCCTGCTGCCATTAGGAGGGAGAATGTGGTGTCTTTGGTCTGAACCAGCTGAGGGACATTTGTGTCTACAAGCCAGTCAGGAAGCTTTGCTCTCTCCCTTTTCTCTCCTCCTTTTAGGTAAAACCCTTTGGTGTTTGTATTGTCATTATATACAAAGTTAACACTGATCTAGGTTTGACTACAACTGGACCCACATGAAACTTTTACATGTTTGTTTGCACTTACGTTTATTTCAGAGCACATCATACTCTTCATGGTTAACCTACAGCACATGTTGCTATACCTTTACGTTATAATAATAATCCATATTTTACATATGCTCTACATAAACACAGCTAAGGATATTTTAATTCCAATGCTAATGTCAGGGACCTTTTGCACACATTTTATCCTTTTTAAAATACAGTATCATATCTCTTTTTCATGTGTTTTAGCTGTTTATTGGACCACGGGTTTGAGGGTAGTATATGTCATGCGCATAGTGCACTGTTTTGATAATAACCTTGACTGTTGATTGTATCACAAGAGGCAAAGTAAACTATTTTTTTAAAGTATCTTCAAGCAGAATTAGATTTTATTTAAGAACATTTAGATTGTTGATTTTTCCTCAAATGTACACAGAATTATCAAAAAACATTTTAATGTTTTAAGAGCTCCTCTCAGTTTCCTGAGAAAATAAAAATACTGGTGTCCTGTCTTGGTTGATGGTGTTGCGTTACTGCTCCAGGTCAGGTCTTCTGAGACATGAACTCCCAGGAATTTGGTGTTGCTCACTTTTTCCACATGAACACTATTGATTGTCTGTGTGTAGAGGTGTGCTTTTTCTGAAGTCCACAACATTACGTTTTTTCATTTCCTCATCAAGGACCAACCAACACATTTAATTTCTGTAGTTTAACTCATCATTGTTGTAAATAAGACCCACCATTGTCATGGCATCAACATATGACCATTTTACAGGGTAAAGTTGTGTGTCAGCAGGGTGATTAAATTGGGGGCCTGGCACACATCCTTGGGGTGCACTCATATTGAGTGTGATGGATCGGGAAGTATTACTGGCAACCCTTGATGCCTGTGGTGTCCTGGATAGCAGTCATTTTCATACTGAAGTGTTCAGGACCAGGCTAACAAGTTTCACGATGGTGTTGTGGGAAGATAGTATTGCATACCGAGTTGAAGTCCATAAACAAAATTCATAAGGGTCCTTTTGTTCAAATGTGTGAGTGCTGTGTGTAGGGCAGTAGAGATGTCATTGTCAATTGAATGGTTAGACTAATGTGTGAAAGGGCAATTTATGAGGATGGAGTTGAGTTCTTTTGCGACAGGGATGATGGTGGCTGCTTTGAAGCATACTGGGATAATCACATGATTTAGAACTGTATTAGTTAAGATATCTGTAAAGACAGCTTTAGGTTCACCTGCATGTCCAGGTATGTCCGTTGGCCTTGAAATACTGTGAAATACTTAAACCTCTTTACAATGTTTGTGGACATCATACATTGAAGCATGTGTTTTGTAAATCCTGCCTATAAATTACCTGGATTTATTTTTCTATCAATGTACATTTGTTTGTGGAATAAAGAACAAAACTTTGAAAATAATCGAAATTTCACATCTTTTGCTTCTGATGTGTTTTATTCATGGATATCAGAAAATTAGGGATTTATTTTAATTTCATGCCACATTTTTCTAAATAATAATGAAAATCATACATTTAATTAATATTTAATAACCATAATTCAAATGTAGAAATTTATGTCTGTAAATTGACAAAACATAGTGACGTTCAAAGCATATGTATACTTTTACCAGGCGCAGTTCAGTATTCAGAAGAGTGAACAGTGATAACAGTGGATCCTCACATGTAAAACACACTACTATTATTTGAACTTCTCTTCCATGCCTGATGCTTACATGTTCTGCATTACTGTCCATGGAAAGGATGTATAAATTTGTGTTTGGTTACTTTTTCATTTTTATATCTCTACATGGATTCACTCAGTTGACCAGCCTTTTCCCATACCTGATGCATTTTCACTTGGATCAGTCAGAAAAATCCACCCAACTTTTTTTTTTTATTATTTCCAACACTTTATCCTTCCACTCTACCGGCTGCCTTTCTTCCTTTCGTTCTCTTTTTTTCCATCTCTGTTCCCTCATCCTCCCTCTTTCCTTCTGTCTAAACTTGCTTCCCTTGATGAGTCCTAGCAGGGAATCAGAGGCTTGGAAAAAAGGTAGCGGCCTGACAGAGATTGATGTCTGAGCGCTCCCCCTGATTCGCTGATTAAACCCATCAATCAATATGCAGAGGAGGTGTCCAATGCAAATGGATCCAATCAGGCGGAACGGAGGGGTAGTGTCTGGCGTGTTGTGGCGAGCGGTAAAGTTAGAGGTGGAGGACGGGGCACCCCGGCTCTCTTTGTCTTTTTGAGGAGGGGACTTCGGGAAGGGGATGACATGGTGAGATTTAATGGCTGGGATCAGACTTAAATCTGCAGCAATAAAACTGTTTGAAACAGTTCCATTACGAGAAGCATGCTCCTCTTGTCTTTGTAAGAGCAGAACTAATTCGTTTGCCCCTCAAAGTGTTAGTTTCACACACAGGCAGACAGGCCAGCATGCACAGATCATCAGGGCCAGCCAGTCTCCTTGCTACGTCCTCATCCTCTCACTATACCATCATATTTTCCATGTTTCCATCTTCATCCAATCTTACTGTAATGGTGCAGCAGGGAGTGTGAGTGGATCTCCCCTCTGGGCCAGGCTGCTCCCTGAAGTATCTGCTCTTGCTCTCACTTCAACCCTCATTTGAATACAAGCAGCATCCTTGGTCATTACCGTGAAAGTGTGTGTCCTGCCTGCTTGTCATTGAGATTGCGAGTGTGTGTGTGGTATAGTGTATGTGTCTGTCAAATTGACGCAGTCAGGATGGATACCACTGTACCCAGGGGTCACGTTGGCCTCTGAAAGCTGCTCGGTCTGCAGTCGCTTTCCCTTGTTGGAGGGGGAAAAAAATAAAAATAAAATGAAAAAAAAAAGAATGCAGCAGCTGTCGCAATCACCCCAACCAGCTTTTATTTCTGTCCAGTTCAAGTTCATTATTCATGATTGTTCCATCAGTGTTCTATCTCTATCACTGGGCCGCCTCACCCTCCTCATTCAATCCCCACAGAAAAAGAAGGCTGATCATTTGTTTCAGTAAATGACACAGATGCCTCTCACTCTGCTTATAGACTTATTCCTCCCCCTTTTTTTGGGTAATGGGTGCGGGGTGGGGGTGAGGCGCTGGCGCATGTGAGGGAATGATACCATGACACGTTCTTCCCTCCCCTCTCCTCCTTCATCTCCTCCTTCCCTCTCTACCACCACTCTATCCACCCCTCCCCACCTCCCGTTGCTTCAGCAGGAAACAACGAGCCCCCCAAAATGGCTGCCTTGGTGCCAGGGGGACCACAGGCTGCTCTCCCATCTCCCATAATCACCGGGGCGATGCTCGGATGCCTCCCCCATTTGCATAATGCCATCCTGACACTTTCACTTCCGCCATCCATCACCGGCGGCGTGAGTCCCGCGGCCTGCTCCGTCGCTCCGTCTCCCCCTGATTGCGTCCTGTGTTTATCTGCCCAAGCACAAAAGATTGATTCCCCGCTGTCTCTCGGCCTTATGTTCAGCAGATAGGGATTTTCGCCGAATGATGAAGCACCCAGTCAGCTAATGATAAACAGAAAACACATATTCAAAAGGACGGTCCCCCTCACCACACCCCCACTACCAACCCTTCTCCCCGGCTTTAGTGTGGTTGCCTGCTCGCCTTGCCTTCTCCTCTGCCATGTGTGGGGAAGGGAGGGATGTCAGGTTAAGGAAGTGAACACACTCTGCAGGGAGTTCAATTTGAAACGCAATTGTTTTCCTGTCAGTCCTTTTACATTTTTTCTGTTGATTTGCTCCAGGGGTAAGGGAAAATGAAGGACCGGGAGGAAAGGGAGATAGCAATTAAAATAAAACTGTCGTCTTGATGGCTGCTCTTGTTCTTCTGCACACCACGGTGCAGGCAGATCTGACAGACCGTGCTTTAAGAACATCTCCTGGCTGAGAGATAAAAGCATACATGAGTGCAGCCCAGTAGCTTTCAGGAGGCTGCAAGTGGCTTCCCATATTGGAGCCGAAATGAGAACAAACCAAACGCAATAAGTGCATTACTCGTCTAATAACCGAGCATCTAACACGATGTTAAGTTTAACCTCTGAGTGACAGTGAAACTGCAGACAAATGCATGTCGGAACAGGGTTATTTTACACTGTTACATCCATGGGAACAACAAGTATAATTGTTCAACACCGTGCTTCACTTTAGTAAGTGGGAGATAAGCAACACTATTTTAAAGAGATGTTTTGTTTTTTCGTTGGAAGGTTTTGAGATATTGTAATTAGCAATAATTTGCTGAACTAGAATGATATGATTTTGTAGTGATTTTATAGGAAGATAAATAAATCATCAGATGGGGGGGAAGGCTAACAGCTTGTCTGACTTCTCCCCCTTTTTTCAGCTGAAATGGGCAATTTATTGCAAATCAGACTATAAAGGCTTGTGTCTGGTGGATGGCAGGAGATATGCTATAGTAGTGATAGTTAACAGATTACATCAGTGGTACTTTAACTTTTTGTATTTGGGACAAAATCATTGTAGTTGAAAGTCACCACTTGCCATGTAAGAAAAAAAAATTAAACATAAGAAAACCCCAAAGAAAGTCATTGTGAATTAATTTGTTTTGCTCACTTCACAATAATAACAACGAAGTATTTCATTGAAAGAAAGAAAGCAGTTGGATTTTTGTGGAAAACGGGTCTTTAAATCTTTTGTCAACTGTTTACCTTATTAAAGAAAAGATTTTTTATTTTAATGCCAAGAATGAGATGTGGGTCATGATTGCTGGATTTTTCCAAGTTTATTTGAATATGTGAATTCTTCTTTGCAAAATACGTTTTTGGATGTTTATGTTTATAGGTTTTGTTCCCTTTAAAATTAGATTAAAAGTAAAATGCGTTTTTAAACAAAAGACAAAATCTGTGTTGTAGATAAGGTATAACATATTTCATTTTAAGTAGATATACATTTGTAAATAATTAGCGAAAGTGCTGATCTGCATCAACATTACTTTGTTGAAAGCCTAAATTAGTAAAATTCTGCTATTGTAGGATGAGACTTTGGATTCCTATTGTCTACGCTTTAAAGATTGTTGTCAAAATGAAATAATCCCATATCATGTTGTATACTGTTAATATTCACTAGCATGATGTTACTTCCTATAGAAATAAACCTCCAAAGTATAGCATGTTATAAATAGGACTGCTTATCTGGCTAGGGTAGGGTTAGGGTATCTGAATTCTGTTAGGATCCAAATGCTCCAAGGATGTTTTGCTAAACCTTTAAGTTCTGGATTATGACATATTTCTACCACAGGTAAGGGAACTACAGCACAGCATTGCATAAAAGGTATCTAAACTGTCCATTTGAAGGTCTGTACTTTAAAAGGAGACTTTTCTGAAGTTTTTTTCTTTTTCCTTAAGCCTCTAAGACAGAAATGGTTGATATACTGTTTGGATTTCACAATAGACTGATGAGCTGTCAGCATTTTCCTTTGTTTTCTCAGATTGTTCTCTAGAATTTTTCTTCTTCTCAGGTGATTGAGTAGATTGATACAGCCAGCAGCCAAAATCAGCTAAATACTTAGTCTCCTATGAAGGTCCAGATTAATATATGTTGAACAGTCTAACTGTTCACACAGATTTGGGTTATGTTGTGCCCTAATTAACATGAGGCAGTTTATTTGTCGTGCTTAAGATGGCTAAGACAGAACATTTCACTTGACTGGAGCAAAACACTCTTGTCAGAAGTTTTGAGGCTTCTGAAGAGTAGAAGTTTGAGAAGGATGCTGTGCCATGGAGGGTCAGCCACCAACCAAACACAGATGGTGTGGGTAATTTAATGAAATAAAAAAATAAATTTATATATTTTGATGCCCGTCTCGTCTCACAGCACTGATATGCGTCACCCTTAAACTCCCCTTTGGATTTTTTTCACTTTTTCACAAACTCATGACATATTTCTACTCTGTGTGCAAAACTAAATCCAAACCATCCATTTGAAAGCATTTGTGCACAGTTGAATTGATATCTGCACCTCACTATGAATGAAATGCAACTGCAGCCTTCTGCAGAAACCAACTGCAAAGCATTCCAGCCAGAGCACCAAGTCTCCAAAGTTTCACTCCACGATAACAAAATACTATTAGCTGCTGTCACGTACAGGAGAAGAGAGATTATTTTATTTATTGAAATGAGATTGAAATGATAAATCTCTCTCCCCATGATAAAACACTGGGACTCATAAGCCTAGTGTGGGGGATAGGGATTAGAAAAAGATGGAGGCGAGACAGAGAGAGGGAAGGAAAGAAAAGGGAGGAGTGAGAGGGGAAGAAATTCATAATGCATAATAAAACAAAAGGTGTCGTGGGAAACATCACTGATATTAAAATCAGAGGCAGACAGATCTATATGAAAAATGCAGATTTGAAAATGTAAATAACCATGGCCCTAGGGGGGAGGGGGAGTGATTCAAAGATAGGCTGACAACATGAAGAGAAAGGCATTTATATGGGGGCTTTGATGTTTCTCACATCCAAATTTATGCTTGTGACGACCAAAATAATGCCACTGAAGGGGATTTTTACACAGTGCACTGCTGGCCCCGTTTCATACCATGATGATATAAAACACATTATGCTTCACATTATCGCAGTGTGAGAATGCCTGGTAATGAGATGATTCACATTCAAGAGGGATACTTAAGAATGCATTTCGAAATTTTCAAACAACAACAACATGTGATCTTCACATTAAAGTCCTGCTCCGAAACAAAAGGCATTTGATTCGCGCTCAAACGTGCTGCATTACTGCGGGGGCAAATCCTCGCTGTGTGCCCGACCTCTGCCTTTGAGGATGGCCTTTAGTCACTTTAATCCAAACCCGGCTGTCAGTGAGAAATCAAAAGAATGGACATGCCATGTGTTGATGAAATCTCTCTTTAATAAATCTCCTCAGTCAAACTTGGGCCGCTTGCTTTGCTGCTTTGCTAGGCTTTCTATTGCAGTTCTGAAATACAGATTCTGATCCTCTGGTTTTCTGTTTATTCAGATCTTCACCTCTCGCTAAGATCCAGTTGCTCCCCAAATCTAGATCCTCTAAGGAGCCCCTCTCTTAAATGTTAACAGACGGTTTGTGGGAGTGTGTGAGATAACTATACTGGGACATAATGTGTTTTGTCTGTGTAGGAACCACCCCCTCTCAGATAGTGAGGAAAAGAGTAGGAGTTTCTGGCTAGTAAATCCATTCCACAAGTTAGCTCCACCGTACTTCTTTACAATACTCTTCTCCTGAGCATTGCCATTAGGGATCTCTCTCTCTCCCCTTCTCTCTCTCTCTCTCTCTCTCTCTCTCTCTCTCTCTCTCTCTCTCTCTCTCTCTCT
>JAUZNJ010004282.1:0-18507 GCA_034780135.1 Jordanella pulchra | reverse complement strand
AGATAGATAGATAGATAGATAGATAGATAGATAGATAGATAGATAGATAGATAGATAGATAGATAGATAGATATTTTCAAAAAGTACTTAAAACAACTGTAAAAAAAAAATAATCACAACCCCTTTTGGATGTTTTTATATTCAATTTACAAAATGTGTTGGGTTTTTTTTTTTAGTTTCCATTTACAAAACATCTTCCTACTGCAGAAGGTACAAGTAAGATATGTAAAAGAAAAAAACTAAATGACACGTTTTTTTCTTTAGAGATTTACTGCTACAAATCGTTTCCCTGTTAAAATGAAATAACTTGAGCCTTTTATATTGTTACCTCCTGAATTAGAGACAAGAACCTCAGCAGACCTACCCTGATCTCCATGTAAGGAGGGTCCTGTTCTAAGCAGGCTTTATCCTCGGCCACCCGCGCCTTGCGTTCTCTGATAAAGTTCTCCAGTTCGTCCTCCATGTCCCTCGGCTGAAGCCGCATAAAATCTGTTTTAAATAGGGGTTACATTACCACCTAGAAGTGAATGGGGGGAGTGAGTCACATCGGTTCAAGCTCTCCCAGACCACCAGCCTCTGAGTTACAATGTTACTGTCTCTTTAAATCTCCGTTGTCAGGCAACGACAATGGAAAGCGTCCCGATCCACAGAGTTAGCTTATTTAGCCGCCTGTTTTTACGACACAGTCCGCCTTTTCTTCTGTGATATAATGGCAGCTTTGTGATTAAATGTGAAATAACAGTAATGATGGGAACGTGTGTTTAAAGCAGCCTCGGATTACATCGACTAACCTGTTAGCTGCATCCAAACCAAAGTGAAGTCAGGATACACGTAATACAAATAAATTCACAAGATAATCTAAGTTACTATAAGCTTACTCCGATGTTTACTATCATGGCCTCTTCATCATCAGAAACAAACTAAACATACCGTTTAGAAGAAGCTACACTCCCTGCATTAGCGCTACCTTACAGGCTGCTGCTGCCCGCCATAGAAGCTCTGGAAAGAGTAGTACTTCCGGTTTTGGCTAACGGCTATCAAAATAAGAGCTTCTTCGAAGTAACAACTCAAACAACAAAAAGGATTTATTCATAAAATACATAAACGCGGGCACGTAATTACTCAGTGAAAACACTGCACAAACGTGGATAAATGTGTGCTCAGTCCTTTAAAAAAAGTGTTAAAATGAATCAAGTCTTCTGCAAAGCAGAAGTGAGAGCAAGGAGCAACAGGTTATTTATACTCAACAGGTATTTTTAGAGTGCATTTGTTTTACAAAAAAATATATTTAAAAAAAAGTCGATTTTTTTGTTATAATACCAAAGTAATATTTATACATACCTTAATATCAGTTTAAGAAGATCAAACTGAAAAGGTTAGATTATTAAAAGTCCTATTTTATAGGACCTTCAGGGAAAGCATTCCCATCTTCCCTGTTTGGTTTGACAGCTGTAAGACTGATGGCCTAGAAAAATAAACTCCTAATATACATAAACCTTATCTAAAAATAAAAACTTCTCATCATGTAGCATCAAGCCAAAGGTTAAACGGTTTTGGGTCCAGATCAACCAGATTCACTCAGGATCTTTGAAAAACAGCACCATTAATTGAAGTATAGCTTCTACAGACCTTATATGTTGATCAGTTTTTGCAGTGCAATGCAAAATAAATCGATAAACCCAAAAAGTACCTACTTTTTTATTTGTCCATTTACCCTATCTTTATTTCTAATGCAAATCATAGTCATTCATTTGCAAGTTGTCATTTCTACTTAAAAGGAAAATCCACTTATTTCAAGAAAATTGATATTTTTAAATGTTTGCAGTGAGCAAGAAAGCTGATGAAGGTTAAAAATTTCTTAAATCAGGTAATTTTTCTGTAACTTGAGCAGATAAATTAGGTGATCTGCCCTTTAAATGAGATTAGATACCATGTACATGAAATAAGATGTTTTAATTTTTATATAAATCATATTTCATTAAAAATTTTTTCCATCTGCTGCCCAAATTCTGGGTATTTAGAGAAAAATCTACCATTTCCATTTTTGCAGTGTCCCCCAGCAGTGGTTGAGGATACTAAAAAACATTTTTATTACCTTTACCTCCACAGAGTTTGTTCTAAACCAACATCTTTGCCACTTCTGCTAAATGTTTCTCTGAACAGGAGCAACAGTTCTGTGGCAAAAAGACACCAGAACTTTGAAGATTAATGACTGAAAGAGCTCAAAGGTTACAGTCACTAAACTGAACTTTAATTCAATGGAATGGTCACCAAGATGTGTTTTAAAGCGAAACCTTTCCTGGTTCAATGCAACAGTCAAACACTAATGACTGCATTTCCCTGTACCTATTTAGCAATAAAAAGGATTCACAAAGAATTAAAGGAAAGCAAGTCATCAATATTTGTTTGTGATTTATTGCTCATATAAACCTTTCCTAAACAATTTCTCGGTAAAAATAAAATCTATCAATATTAATCATAAATAAAATCATTACAATGACGCTCACGTGAAATTATATTGCACAATTAGAAGTTTTAAGAAGAACCACAGAACACGGGTGTTGTTGCTCAGGCTGTGTAGGAATGTTCATCGGTCCGAGTCTCCGCCGGTCGGTCTGTGGGATTTAAATATCCTCTGTTGTCAAACTGTTACCACGGAGATTTAAACCGCGACAGCAGATCTGTTTTCATTTCACTTCAGTACTGACTTGGAATGTCTGCTTCCACAGAAAACAACTAAACAAACATAAAACTGTGTCACATAATCTCAGAAATTAAAACTTGTAGTTTAGTGAAGGTGGGCTCTCTGTTCCAGGTCGATTAGTGTCCTGCTTCGAAGAGTGATTGGTCAGCTACAGATGGAGCCCCCGTTCCTCCTGTGTTTGTGCTCAGATGTTGTCCACTGAGGCCCTCAGCTCAGGACACAGCTCCTTCAGGAACATTTCCATCAACACCTACAGAGACGCAGACGGTTTGAGAACAGAGTAACAGGAAACCATCTGATGCTTTCTGTGTCTGTCTTACGTAGATGAGATGTTTGTTGGCGTTGGCCTCCTGCAGAGCGTTGAAGATCTTGATGATTCCAAAGCGAGCGTTCTGCTGGCCAACCAGGTTTGTTAGTGCATCTGGTAAACACAAACACACACGTATCTCAGCAGGCATCTAAAGTATCTGTAGATGTTTTTAAATTCACCCACAAACCTCCAAAGAGCTTTCCTTACTTCATCCCATGTCAACATCAGTTTTATGTAACTGCTTCGCCGCTTCCTCTCTCTCTACCTCGCAGTCACATTTTTTAAATCTTTGTTTTACTTTTTTTTTATTATTTATTAATTCTGTGTTTTTTCTGTTTTATTGAGTATTAATATAATGATGGTGAATAAAAAAATTCTTTAAAATTATAAAATATCACAACTGTTGTTTTTTTTATTATGTTTTAACAGATGTAAGAAAGATTTTTAAATGGAAAAACGTGACTAACGGCAGCTAGCACAGGAAATAGCGCCCCCTTCATGTCTGGAGTGTAGTGGTGTCTACATGTCATCTCTGTCCAGGGGACAACCACTGTGTCTCCTGGTGTTTCAACAACCAATCAGAAACTAGATGTTGCTGTGATTTAAGGCGAAGGAGCGCAGCAGAGAGGAAGGTTTTTCGATCAATGGATGAAGTGGGGATGCTGCTAAGTTGTTTAAAGTTGGCTTTAAAAATGAGGTTTTATTTTATCAGCCTCAGAGGGACTGTTAGTCATCCTCCTTTAGCTCCACAGTCGTGTTTGCACCATTAGACTGGCTCTTTATATAAACCTAGCGATGTCTAACCCCTTTATATACATGGAGTATAGATATATTCTTAATGTTCTCAATAATCTTTTATGGTTTTATGCTGACCGGCATCACAGCTGTGATCTCTCCTCTGTAGAGGATCTGTGAATAATGTCTATGCAGTTCATTCACTGGGCTGAATAAAAACACGGTTTTAAATCTCCCTTTGTAAAAATAAAATAAACCATGTATTTTTTTTCTGTGACCTCCTAACTTTGACTTAGTTCATCCAGTAGAATCGTAGTCAAGAAAAGTAAAGTGGAAAACTACCAGGAATATTGTCCAGGAGCTTCTGCTGAGCGCGCTCCTTGGTTTCGCTGCGTTCCGGATCCGTCCGGACCTTCCCATGAGGCGCCAACTTCCCATCAGGCCAGAAGGTGTCCCTGAACACAGTGATGTAACAAACCAGCATCTGCTCACAGAAGATCCAGTTCACAGTGTCCCGGATCTGCCTGAGGAAGGAACAGAAAGAATCAGCCTGAGAGCTCCGACGGCAGACAGAGAAAATGACTAAAGACAGACATATTTACTTGTTGATAGTTCGTCCAAACGTAACCTGGACTAGTGCAATTAGAGTCCGTCTCACCCACTTAAACACTGAGCAGGAAAACAGAAAGAAAGCGGTTAGAGCAGATCCCATCTCCTGGTGCAGCCACAGATCTTTTAATGAGCAGCTCACTTCCTCTGAGTTCAAAAATCTCCCCAATCAGCATGAAGCAGGGTTCAGCCAGAGCGTTTCTGCGCCCGTCGACTTCATCGCCGTAGTCTGAAAGGTCGCTGTCATCATCGCCGTCTTCCTACAAACACCAATGGGAGCCAGAACACACAGTGTGAGCCGAGCAATCGGAGCACAGCTGCCAAAGCTCGACGTTAGCATCTACCTCAGTGTGAGAGAAGAAATCTCCAGGTAACCTCTCCAGAAAGGAGGCCAAAGAGAAAGAGGACTTCTTCTGAATGGACATCACCTAGAACATCCATAAAAATACAGAGTCAACAGGGTGTTCACTGCTATGAAATCAGAGGCTTTTAAAGATGGGAAGCAATCAGAAAAGAGTCTGTTACTTTGAGGTGCTCTGGAGACGGACTTAGGAAGGCGTAGAGCGCCTCTGACTGGCACAGTCGTTCATCTGCCAGCAGCCTCTGCGACACAAAGAAAGGTTCGTTTCCTTTCAGGTGTTCATATAGAAAACAGGACTGAATGTAACAACGGGTGTGAGCAGGCAGGAGCCAGTTTCTACGAAACCCATAGAAAAATGTCCTCCATGGATTTAAAACCCAACTAACAAGATAAAAGAGTAAAACACAAAGACCAGCTTGGTTGTTTGATAAAACTTCTTATCAAAAACAACCCAGAGATTTAAATCGGCTCCACTCATCCCTCCTATCAAGATAAACCTGCAGTAAAACTTTAAGCAGAGGTTCTGTTTTGGCAGCTGGCTACAGGAGCAAACAGCCCTACTAATTAACCAGATCATTGTCAGTTTCTTTTGTTTGAGGTGGTTTGATACAGACCAGGGCCTCATTTAGAAAGTGGGGCTGGACACCCAAAAAAAAGAGAAAATGTGGCACAATGTTTGATGTAAAACTCCGTATGTATAATAATCCACAGTAACAAGCTCAAAGGTTCTCAGACGTCCCCAGAAAATGAACTGTGGCTCAGTTCAATTAAACTGAGTTTTTATGATTCAAACCTGAATAATGAAACTGAATCAAATTTATCTTAATAATAAAAAAACAAACAAAAAAAAACAAAGCAAAAAATGATACAGACAGTCAGTGGGATTTAAACCGTAAATATTCCAGTTTAGGTCTGTAAATATGGAGCTTTGAGGAAAACGAGTGAAATAAATAAAAATTGCTTGAAATAATTAGGTCTAACTGTGTAATGAAATAAAAAAAAAATTGCCATTTATTGATCTATTTAACATCATTAAGCAAATGTTCCATTCAATAATCAAATATACCTTTTACTCTATTTATTTACTTCATGGCATCTTCACTACAGACTTATTCAATTATCTACTCTGTCAACTTCACCCATCAAACCCCGAGGGCGGGACTAGAGCTGCAACCCTGACATCTGATTGGCTGATTCTCAATGAAACGAGATGATACAACTTCTTCCTGGATGTTTTGTTTTTTGTACTTTGAAATAAACATTATTACTGAAAAGGGCAGAAATACGAGTGACAGGTTATTAGGTGTCTCTAAATTGTCCTCGGATGATAAATGTTTTCTATTGGCCAACTATACTTAGCCCTGTTTATCAAAATAAAAATATTTATCAATTTTCTTGTTGCTCTGTTTAAAAAAAAAAAAAAAAGAATATTAGACCATGTTCTGCACTTTTTCCAGCCGTTTCTGTGTAGATATGGTGCAACTGCTGCAGCAGTCTCACACTGACCCATGACCAAAATAAAGAAACAGGATTGTTGTCGTCCTCGCAGTCTGCAGGTACCTGGAGAAAGGCATTGAGCTGCGTTTTACTCTTCTCTAAGAACTTTTGGTCGATGGATTTGAAGGGAAGTTTACTAAGTGATGGTAACTGGAGTTTCTTCAAACATGGAAAACACTGGAAAGGACAAAAAGAAGATGAGGACAAATTAATACCACAGCCAAACAACAATCCTTTAAAATCTGACTTACATGACATTTTAAGATCTGTTCGAGAGGCAATAGTTTGCAGCGATGCCTTAAAGCTTTTAGCCAAAACTGCACTGCAGTCAGACTTAAACACTAACGTCTTTTATTTAATGTCAGAAGTTATAAATTAAGTGTAGAAAAACATGTAGTGGAGTTAAACTTTTAAAGAGGGAGACTGCCGAGCAGCTCCGAGTACAAATGGTTGCTGTTAGCTTAAAACCCCGACCAGAGTTTAAATTTTTTATTGGAAATAAAACAAATAATTGAAAAAAGTAGATTTTACACTTTAAACTTTTTCTCTAATTTTATTATATTGAGTTTTACAATTAGCATTTTTTTTCTTTACTTGCAGGGTTTGTGCTTTCTTCTGTAGTGAGGAATGAAGAAGCTTTTCTATTGGTCTGCTGGACATTAGCAACATTCTGATTGGTCAAGAGCAAGTGTTTGTTTTGGTCTTAAAGTGAAGAAGATATGATCTGTACAATTTAAAAAGAATGCAAATTGTAAAATATTAAATCAAATCTGTGATAAAAGAAAATACAAAATGTGTAAAACACAAATAAAAAAATATTAGAAAATTTGATTTGAAAGAAGAAATTAATCCAGAGAAAACAGTAAAGCTACTTTTAACACCTTTTTAGATGAAAACTTTTTTTAAGGTTTACTCCTGGATTGCATTTTTTTCAGATCTTCATTTAGAAAACCTGTTCTTTGCAACAATAACGAAACAAAATTCACTCCACATCTTACTGGTTTTCCAATAAGTTGTAAAGAGGTTTTCCAACTAGCAGCTAGAATCCCGTCATCTACGGAGACATGAATCCTAATGACATGGGCTTCCAGTTCAGTCTGAGGTCTGACCTGCTGTTACCAGTTTAGACTGGGATGTTTAAAGACCACAGCACATTAAACGGTGAAGCCCCGGTTCATTAACAGGGAGCCCAGACTTGGTTCTCAGAACATGTCGGAGGTTGAGATGCTGATCAGATCAGAGACGATATTGATCGATGGCTTCGTCTCTTACCAGTAAAATCAACAGAAGTAACAAAGTTTTGTACCTCGGTTAGTTTGCGGTGAAGCATCTGGAATTCAGTGAGCTTCCTCTGGACGCTCCAGCGGCTGTGGGCCGTTTCCTCTCCTTCCATCAGGCAAACACAGACGCTGTAACAAGCTACAGTCTCACCTCCTTCTTCTGCAGCCTGCATTCAAAAACACTCACAGCTCAACAACACTCAGCTAGGCTGAGGCTCATGTAACATCAATGGATAGCAGGACAACATACTGGGAGGTCCATGAAAACAACCCAGCAGCAGAACAGCACGACCCTTCAGGGATCCGTCCTGTGTTTACCTCAGCAGCAGTGATGTTGGCCCTCCAGTGGCCCAGGTTCTCACACCACCAGTCCGTCCTGGTGATGTGCTGCTGGAGTTCACTGTGCTCCTTCTCCATGGCTCCGATCTCTTCCTTTAGTTTGCTCACAATCTACAAGCACAAAGAGAGACTTTGTGTCGGTTCGTGTCGTGTCGGTTGTCCAGATTTGCAGATCATTTGCTACCTTTTTGTCTGGTTTCGGTGCGTTCTGGATAGAGCCCAGCGCCTGGCGCTTGTATTCCAGTTTGTCATAAAGCTGCCGTAGTTTGGTAGCAGCATAGCTGGCTTGCTCATTGATTCCTTTAGTGCCTTCATCACAAACCTCCTCTCCTGCTTCCAGCCCCTGGCACTGAATGGGACAAACATGTTCCACTCTTTATATACACAAAGAAAGAACCAAAACCAATAGAAAGCATCCATGAGATGGAGACGAGATATGAATTATTCATGTATGAGAGACTGACCCCTTCGCCTTTCTCTTCTGGGCTGCACTGTGATTGGCTGTGGGGCTCGTCTCGTCTGATCAACCTTTCATAGAGGTCAGAAACCAGGAATGAAGGGTAGTACCGCTCCCTCATCGTCTCGGCAACCTGGAGAACATTTAAACGAGCAAAACAATCAAATGGGTCATCTTCGAAAAAGAAATAAGAGGCACTGCATTAAAAAAAAAAAAGCTTAGCTGGGTTTTAGCAGCCCTCTAAAATTATTGATAGCACTTATTCATGTTTTGTAATAATATCATTTCATCATATAAGTTATTAGTTATTCTGCCAAGGAGGCGATTCTGGTTCATGGATGGCGAGAAACTGATTAAAATAGTTTATAAAGGGATTGCTGTGAACTAAGAACACCTTCAATAGATGCTGATCTGAATCCTGATCCAGATCAAAGGATTTCTAATCATTTCAAGGAAAGGATTTTCAAAGTGTGAGGTGGCCACCTCTAGGGGGAGCCAGAGCTCTAGGAAAAATAACTACTTGGCTATTGATGGTGTTCAGGTCAATGGATTCGCTCTTTGCTGCTATGCTGCCTTCTGCCGATCAAACGGACGTAGATGAACATCACAGCTGTTAAACTAGCGACTGGAGAACAACACAGAGATGGATGGTGAGAGACGTCCCATCTTGGTCCATCTAAAAAGATCCCTTCAGTTCTTCACCGGCTTTTAGTTCCATCTAAAATAATTGTTGCCGATTGCTTCTTTAACATTGTGAAACCTTCCAAATGTTTACTAGTATTTAATGTGATGCCTTTCCAACAAAATAACTACATCATCATAAAGCAAAAATCCTTTTTAATTTACAAATAATCATCTGATAAGTGTGGCATGCTTCTGAGTTCATCCTGCGTAGAACCGACAGTCAGTGAAGCGACAGCCAGACCGAAGGCAGAGCATCCGTGGGACGTCCTGCCACAGATTACTGACTGGATTTAGGGCCGGACTTTGACTGGGCCATTTCACCACATCAACATGCATTGATCCAGAACATTCTAGTGGAAACGTTCTCAGCTTTTCCATCCTCCGTTGGTGGTGTTGTGACAGAAGCTTAGATACCTGCTCCTGCAGTCTGACGAACACCTCGGTCCCCCTGTTTCCCACCAGACTCTGCTGGATCTCCTTCAGAAGGAACTTCTCCACCGGAATCTCTTTGCTCTCCACAAAGAACTTCTGGTAGATTTCCCCCACGATTTGAGGAACTTCATTCTGTCAAACAAGCACAAACCAGTCAAATATTTGCACATCCTTTACCTGCAGAAGCAAATATTTATATAAAGCTGTATGAAATATAACACCTGGCTGCTAGATTTAAAATTAATAAAAGGTCTCTTCTGCTTCTGCATTGTCTGACTTTTAGGACCTAAATCCAGTGGATTTAGGGATTTTTTACGATAAAGCAGCAGGCAGGAAAGTCATTTCATGAGGCCTAAATCCTCTAATCCGTTTGTTCTTTTCGTTTGGTCAGTCTGAGTTGGAGCCCTGCTGGCTTAGACTGGGGAATCTGCGTACAGGATACCTTATTGGCAGTTTTCAGCATTTCCACCAGTTCCCAGAAGCTTATCAGAGCTCTCTTATCGACTCTCTCCATGTAAACTCCAAAATGCTGTCTGTAGCCGACGTTACACAAAATCTCATCGAACTGGAGGATCTGAACGAAGGAGAAAACAGTCAGACGGTTTGTTGGTGCCCTTGGTGGGATGGACGTTAAACGTAACGACTGCGTATGGCGAACCCTCTGACTCATCGGTTCGTCGCCGTCGTCGGCTCCTCCTTCCTCGCTGTTCTCGTAGTTCGGCCCTCCCAGCAGACGGATGCGTTTCTCACACTGTTTCTTGGCGACAGTCAGCTGGTTGATGTAGCGCTTCACGTCTCTGGCCCTCAGCAGGTCGGCCTTCATGGCTGCAGACTCTTTACCTTTGCGCTCTGAACCAGAGGATGAAGAGGCAGATCAGAAAGTCACCTTAGGTGGACAAATGTAACCATTTTGAAACACATGACTGTTTAGCGTTGGACACCTTTAGATGTTGGGCTCTATGAAACAAGTTTCCTTTTTTTCCCCATTTTTATTTTTCTGAATTCCTCTTTTTCATTCTCATCATAATCATTAATCTAAAAAGTACGTCATTATAAAGTGACTGAATAATATCTAACAGTCATTAGATTCTGAAGTTTGTGGCTGTTTATCTGTTTGTTTACTTTTCAGAAATTCAGTTAATGCTTTTTACAAGGTAGTTAAAGTGGAAATGAAACCGTTAACCAAACTAACTTCATTCACCAGATTGTATTATTAATAATTACACCAAACATGTGAAGGACCAGAAGTGTCTGTGCGCCTCAGCTTGGATGCTGGTGATCATGGAAGTCAGACGTGTCGAGCCCAGAGTTTACAGGGTGTCTGACCCATGTTGCAATGGAGAGAATGGCTTTATTTTCTGTGATCGGTGAGAAAGAGGTCACTTTAAGAGGTTTTAAAAAGAGATTGTCCACCTTAAAGCATCATCCATGCAGTCAGTTCATCTAAATCATGATCAGACTTTGAAATATTCTGTTGTTCTGAGCAGCAGAGCTCCGCATACAAGCAGAAGGCAGCAATGGGAGTCCTCCATGACAGCTGCCTGAAAACTAAAGAATAATAGGAGAAACAAAATGCTAAAATCGGCCCAGAATAGGAGGCAGATGTATCGTCTCCCTCTATGTTCAAGTAGGGCTACTCTTTAGTAAAACGTTTGAGTACTCTACCCCCCCCTATAAACAAACAGCAACAAAAATCTCAAAGTCATCAAGTTTGTATGAAAACAAACATACAGCAATAAAATCAAAAATCCAAGCGGTAAATTGAAAAAAAGTAGAAAAATTATTCTCAAATGATGTACAGAAGTTTTACCTCCTAAATAACTTCCACCTGCATCGTTAGCTGCGTAAACTGAGGCTGCGTAATAAGCCTGAATAAATTCATGATGTTCCTGCAGTCGGATGGACTCACTGATGAATAATGAAAAACAAACCCTGCCCACATCAACAAAGGGTAGAAGCCATTTTCTTCTTAAAGCCCATCCATTGCTTTAATCCATTCTTATTCTCAAAGTGCTTCAAAAGAAACTGAGCCAACTAAATGAGGATTATGTGAGGACATGGCGAACACGCATCTTTCAACACACTGTCCTCTCAGCTCCAGGAAACACAAGAGCAGCAGACAATCACTGTTGCCACACACTTATTTTGGTTTTTTTGTTTGATCTGTGGATTCCTCTTACCTTTTTGCTTCTTGAGCTGAGGCAAGCTGCTGATGGTGGTGGCGTGGATAATTTCTACCACTATCTGATACCTGGGAGGAGATGGAGACCAGAAAGGTCATCAGAACATCAGCGTTCAAAGTATGTTTAAAAAAAAAGACAAAAGAAGAAGAACCACCATGAAAAGATGCAACATTATTACCGCGAAACGCTTCTTTAATTGATCAAACACGTTAGAGGTCAGTCAGCGTATTATTTCAACACTAATGACAGAATATCATGTCTCACCCTCTTTAAATCTACCTTAAGGCATTAGGAAAAAAAAAAGCCTCTGTTCCCATGGAAACCACACAGCAGCAAAAAATATTGGTGCTTAAAGCGTCTGTTAGTTTCTACCGACAGCATGGTGCATTCAGAGAACGTCTGTGCAGGTAGAGAACATTCAGGGTTTAATGAGGACATGTGGGTGGATGGATGGGTGGGTGTGTGAGAGCAGCTGCTGCCATGCCTGAGTTGTTTGAGGAAATTGACATCAGACGAAGTTGATATCAGTTTGATGAAGTCTTCATAAGAGGCAGCGTAGGTGTAGGCTTTTTTCTGCTGCTCAGCCTGCTGCTCCCTCTGCTCCAGCTGAGACAGCAGCATCCTGTTAATGGAGTCTGGATCACTGAGCACCTCCACCAGAGGCTTCAACACTGCAACACACAGAGATCAGCGCAGGCATCAAACCGCAGCTTTCATCGAAGGTTACAAAAGAAGATCGAGAAACAAATGACAGAATATGTGCACAAATCCTGAACAGACTTGTGTGATATTCACACACTGTTAAAGAAGCTCCTTCATCTGGAACCAAGGAAGGTTCCAGATGAAGATCAGCGTCCTGCTGCCATTGGATTAGTGATAAATCTAAACTGCTGCTGTTCAGTGACAAACTGACAAAGTTCTTCCAAAAATCACTTCCCAGAGGCTTGAAATGAAAAACAATAATGGTTGACAGTAGGAAGGTAAACAATTGAATTACGATTAACTATTGGTTAAGTTCTTTTAGTGTCGTATTGTTACCATCGTCCACTAGACAGCGCAGAGTATGATTTAATTGAAAAGAAATAATGCCAGACTGGAGGCATGAATGGATCCAGAATGAACGTTCTGTGGTTCTGATTGTAAATATAAACACTGAATAAACTCCTTCAGTTCTCATCTAAATAGGCCAATTTATCTGTGCTGCATGGAGGAGCAGCACAACTTCTCTGCTGTGATTTAGAAGTGATAGAAAAGTACAGAGCATTACCATAAATGTTTGTAACATGATAGAAAAGACAAGCTAGCAGTTAGCACAGCAGGGAAGGTTTTGTAAGTTAATGACTTCATGGAACCATGTTCTAAACTTCCTATGAGAGCAACCAGAACCAGAACCTGACAGCACAGAGTCTCTCTCAGCACCAATAGCTGTACTATACTAAAAACGAAGAGCAATCTGACAGCTGAAATCTGCTTTATTGAAATAAAGCGGTAAATAGTCTGACAGCATGTTAGAGCGACATACCCTGTCCATCAATGATTGTTCTTCATCTCTGCACATTAGAAATGATAATCTAACATGTTTTGTTTCATCTAATCAATATTTCCAGTTTAATATTTTCAGTCAGTATTTAGTACAGATGGAATAATAAGTTATTAAAATAGGATGACATACTTTTCTTTTTAATTGAGCATATTGAAATAATATGAGTCCATCATGTAAAGGAAAGCTCCTCTTGATACAAGAGAAAACTGAGGTTTTTAAGAAAATGTTTGCTTTATGAACTAATTGCTAGTTAATCCAAAAAGATGAATAAACTTAAGATTCATTCCTTTATTCAGCTTAAGGTTGTAGGTGAACTCAGATTAAAAATGAAACAGATGTAGTCTAGCAGTGTTGAACTTCTTTTCTCCATCAGTGTGCTCTTTATTTCCCTGTTCCCATAGTGAATCATAGCACTAAAACTGTGTGGATAATGGGCCTATTTTTGGCCATTACTCAAGTGTTTATCCCTGAATAAACATAATTAGAGCTTCGAGCTCAGGATTCAGCACCCAATTAGTTAGACCTGCTTTTCAGATCCCACATCCATTGAACCAGACAGAGTTGAATTCAGTCCTATAACCAGCAGAGATAATGAAGCAGGTTGCTACCTTTGGTCGTTATAACTTCTGTGAGGCAGCAGCGCAGCGTGTGCGACTTGGCGTCCTTTTGTGGCAGCAGACAGAGCAGCAGGATTCTTGCTACGCACCGGAGGAAGGCCATCTCCGAGTCGGGGCTGACCAGACAGGGATGGAGAGGAAACGGACGAGCAACTTCCTCTGGTCTTTGCACACAAAACAAACAGATAATAACAAAGATGCTTCCTAAACTCAAACTTTAACCTTCTCTGATGCACTTAATTTTTTCTTTAATACAAGCTTCTTTTATTTCCTGCGGATTATCATTGATCCATAATATCTCTAAAGCATCATCTTGGTATACCATGGACACCATGCCTCGTGTGAAACCCAGTATGCCCCAATCCACTCTGCATGACAAAACCTCGCCATCAGAAAGAAAGTTCCTCTGTTGGATCAGGATTCATGTCCATTTTCATGTGCCACTTCTCATAAATACTGACCTAAGTGAGAAGAGCCAAGAGCAGCAGCTGTTCAAGTGGTGCTCCGGTCAGTTCGGCCTGTGATAAAGCTGCTTAACCTCTAATTCCTCATTTTTTTTGCTTAGAGCACATCTGCTTTAAGGAACAAGTGTTCACGCGAAGAGTCTGTTATTCATTCCATCCGTCGTTCCACATAAATTTACATTAGCCAGCAAGTGATCAAATGTTACCAACGAAGGGTAATTTTGAGATGAAACTTTGAAACGCTTCCTAATCAAAATGTTAACTGCATTTAACATTTTCGCTTCTCATTCCACAGGAAAGAATTAAAAAAAAAATGCTAAAAGTAAAAATATTGAAAAAAAACAACACGACCAGAAAACATCAAAGTGACTCTAAAGACCTTTATTTAATTAAGAGGTTTTCTCAGAGCTTCATTTTTTTCTATTGATAAAACATGACCTTTTCTTGAACCAATAATGGCACAGATTTCACGCCATAACTTGACAGTATTATTTAAGCACTGCTCAAACTGGAATGTTTGATGACAACTTTAACGCTGCCTGAATGATCTGGGTGTGAATGTGTGTGCCGAGTTCACTGGGTGTGGGTCTGAATATAAAACTGAACTGAATGAATTTTATGCTCCTGATGGGTGTTTGTTCTTTCCTGAAACGGAGACGATTGTGTCTCATTCTGAGCCTAATGACGGATCAGGTTGCATGAGCCTTGGTCGCCAGGACCAATGCGAGGAAGTGCTGCTATCATTTATTCTTCAGCTGACGTATTTTTGCTTCCTGAAGTTGACATCAGCTCCTCTCACATTGTTCCTGGCCTATGGGGGGGTTGTGTGATCAAACTTTGAGCTCCGCCTGACTTGTCAGGATAATGATGTGTGAATCACCACTCTGTCTGTCCCTTCAATTTTCCTCAGTGTACAGCAGAGGGGAAGTGAGCTATGAAGATTTGAATGTCATTTACGCTGCATCAAATTGATGCAATTTCACTCCATCAGCGTGCATGAAATTACAAGACACTCTGGTGGGTGGAAATGTCTCCTGAACTGCAATTTAAAAGTGGGAAAAACAATGAGTCAAGCTTCGGTATACAGAAAGTTGTAGCGACAAGCTTGGAGGACCAGCAGTGAAATGCAATTCATGAGCAAAGATCTGATATGTCAATGGAAATAAAGAACCAGCCTCAAATGCTGCGTGGATACCTTCCGGATGCAGCCTTCAGGTCGGTGAAGTGGGTATGAAGGATGCGGACGCTGTCGTAGCACACTACGTTCACGACGTCTATGTCAGCGAGTCTGGATCTCAACTGGCCAATCATCTGCCACCAGTCCTCCAGCAGCAAGGAGTACAGCTGGCCCTCATCACGACTCAGGGGGACGTACCAGGACAGGATGTAGTCTCTGTAGGCATAGTCGAACACTGCGAAGAACAATTAAAACACAGTTTCTCATAAAATATAATCCCTGTTTTATTTTTCTGTGGGGACCTTTGGATTCTGGGGCTCTGTTCTCTGTCAACCCTGGGCTCTTTAGGATGGCTCTGGGGTCCCTCACACCTTCCATTGAGCATAACTTCCTGCTCACAAAGCCTTATAAACCATATATACACAAACACACTCATGCATTTACGCCACAGGTATTTAGACACACAGTAAGGCTTAATACTAAACTGCAGTTTTTGGTATCAGTATATCTAAATGTGTATTTTCATAGGTTTTCCTTTTGATGTTTATAGCCATGTATTTACTGTGTGTCCATGGGATACTCCATCTTTAGTCATGGGTGGTGTTTTATGAGTTTTGGTTTTTTCTCCCTTCCCATATCTTCCAGAATTGTAGGACTTATTCTATATTTTTTCTATGTTTCCTTTCCATTTTTCTTAACTCTCCTTTATTCTGTCTCTTTTTCTATAAACTTATTATCCCCTCCCCCTTCTCATCTTGCCTTCTGGCTCCAATGCAAAAACACATCCAATACTGAGGAAATGCTGCAAAAACCTCTAAGATGAGCAGTTTCATCCATCATATCTGGTCTCTTTGAACCAAACCAGAGGTTCAAACAACCACATACGACTCGTCCAACAGGTTTCATTTCCTCAAAGCCCAGGTGCAGCAGAGGCTGTAAGCTATTAAGGTGACAGGTTAGCGCATCGCAGCCATGACTCATAACAAGGACAACGTCTCTCATCAGTGTGACGTAGTTAACTCAACGGACAGACTGTAGGAGGAAAGTACAAACATGTTACTAATCTGAAAACACACAGGCTGCCCAATCACCAGGATCAGTTCAGTGTTTGATTAGAAACGCAAATTAAAACTAGATGAGGAGCATGAAAGGAAACTTTAATAATAACACTCATGCTGTGGGGGGATTTGTCCTCAAGGACCGTGTGACCTTTATCTCTCCGTCTCTCACTTTTTAAATCATTAATCAAAGTGAACATTTTCGAAAAACATGGATAGATTCATACCTCTGGATAAAGTCCTAATAAAGGGAAATATGGTCATTTAGCTGTGTGAGACACACAAAGGGGGAAAAAATCCAAGACTAAGAGTTCTGGTACAAGACCAGAACAGCAGAGGAGAAACAAAAGAAAAACATGATCCCTGACATCCTGTTTTATTTAAAATCCAGGTGACATGTTGTCCATTTAGAGGAAGTTGAAGCTAAGTAAATAAAACTGTCAGCTCTGCTTCTAATATCAATATTTAATAAGCAGACAGACCAGAAAAACAAACTATTAATCGCAGAGTTCATAAACAGACATCCTGATGAACTAAAATTAGAGATACATCGATATGAAAATGCAGACTGGCAGAGCCCTGAGAACAAACGACATAAGGGATCCAGCTCATCCATCAGTCAGGTGGTCTGGGTGAAACCCCGCAGGACGGAGCATCATCCATGACAAGAAACGAGCTGGAAGAACAGAGTTACGGGCAGCCAGCTGGCCTCGCATTAGAACAAAGCCCGTGTTACAGTGGAGGCATCAGTCTGCCTCCAACACAAAGCAACGGTTTAAACCGGAGTTTTCTGCACAACAACCTGAATCAAACTGCATGATTTAAACTGATGATGTCTGGATTTGATAGTGATATCAGAAATTTGTCCCGTAATCGAACAAAAAAAGGGAATACAGTGCTCTGCATCTAAACCTCCCCAATATCATCAGGCTGCTTCCATCCTCGACCATTTAAAGCCTTTGTTACCCATTGGTTTGTAATGTAATGTTTTTGTACCCTCAACTCACTTCATCTCCATGTTCTTTAACTCCTACAGCAGGTTCACATTAAAACACCACAAGAATCATGAGAATAGGAAAACATTTTAACACTTTAATCTAAAAAGGCAGAGTAAATGGTACAGAAATTCAGCGCCGAGGCTCTTACAGATAAATGCAACACACAAAGAAAAACAGCACCGATCTCTTAGATGCTCCAGCTTTTAAACTAAGTGCACTCGCATCCCATCAGATGGTGAGTATTTCCTTAATGAATCAGTGAGATAAAAAGTTAAATTTACCACAAAGGATCTTATTTGTCCATCCAAGATGTTTCCTATTAATGTGCAGCATATTGATAACTGGTTTGTATTCACTCAGAATAAGAATGTGTTCAAACTCTCCATCCTCTCCCTATTTTCAAGCTACAGGGACTCAGGCAAACAACTTCATGGTATAAGTATGGCACTCATGCTCAGCATATGAGTGTACCAACCGACACGGAAGAAAGGGCGGCATTTCATTGTATCGCTTCCCCAAAGACCAGAAAGGTGAGAGAGATGAGTGAGGTGACAGAACTGAAACCAGCTACAGCTAGCAGAGTTTACATCGATCACTTCTTGAACGGTTAGTTGTTCTGCTCAAGTTGTTGCTGTAGAGAATTTTTCATTTAGACAGATGTAGAAACTGACTGAACCTTGTCAAGAACAAGTGGAGTTTCATCTTTTAACAAGCATACAAGGTTTACCCCAGAGTCTCATAAGCCTGGAGGGCCGTCAACCTTTACCAGCCCCCCCCGCCAGGATAAGCCTCATCTTTGTCATTTAAATGTGTCTATGTTTGAGGGCGACATAAAACAGCGAGTAATGTTCCAGTCCAGGTGAAAACCTCCTAGTCTGAGTAAAAAAAGAAACGCTAGCAGTTATTATAGCCTGAGGCACAGTATGCTCTCCTCCTTCCAGGGGGCTTTTCCATTGCAGCGGCTCCGTGCCGGTTCTGGTGCCGGAACCTGTTTCAGCACGGGTTGCGCGTGTTTCGATTACACAAGCACGGTGCTTGAGCAAGAACTTCGGTGCTCCG
>JAUZNJ010004271.1:0-18508 GCA_034780135.1 Jordanella pulchra | reverse complement strand
AAAAGAAAGTATAGATTACGTTTTCGTCTTCACATCAAGCCCAAAACTGGAGGCAGTGTCACAAATTAATTGTCCCAGATTTTTCCAAACTAGACGAATATCATGGTGCAAATATGATTCTCTACCTTCAATGCCAAACCTCGAATGTGGTCTTCCAGGTCCAGAGATTAATTGATAGGAAGTGGTTTTAATCTATTGTGGAGTAGCATTTTGCAAAAATCAGTTTGTTCAAATAGACTCTTTGATGTAACGTTTTTTGCAGATTCAAATGTCTCTTCAAATGCCAACATGACGCAGAGGTCAGGAGCTGGATCTGAGTGTGTGATATCAGAGGCACACAGGCCTGCCGAGCTGCTGAGATCCATATCGATGGGGCTGGAAGCTGACCTTGTGTGTGACCACTTCTGATAGATGAGCTAGGATTGTGTTTGGTCAAGCCCTCAGTATTTATTTCCACACAAACAGTACGCTTGTTTTTCATCCCCTGCTGTTTTGGTTTATTACACATCAAACTTTGTTGCTGACTTTTTGTTTGTTAGGTTTTTTTTTTCTTTTATTAAACCCTTCCACAAGGTGAGACTTATAAAGTCAGAGTTTTGTCAAAAGGGTAATACTCACATGGGTAGTTTTATTTAATACACATGCATATAAGCTTTATTTGAAATGTTTTATGCATACAGTACTACGAGGTCCCAGAATGTCACATGCATAAGTTCATGCTCCTTCTCTGCACGCTTATGGTTGGTTTCCAAGCACCCAAAGCCTCTCTCCTTCTCATCCGTGGATCTGTTTCTGCTCGCTCTTGTAAGCTTTTGTCATTTTGAGGGTGGTAACCACTGTCAACAAACTATAGAGTCTCTAGAAGTGATATTTCTAAAAGCAGGAGTTAATCAGGGGTCCTAATCCCAATGGTTACTACCGTTAAAGTGACAAAAGTTGACACAAGCACGTAAAAATAGAAGCACAGGCAAGAATGAGAGAGTTTACAGGCATGTGGAAAGCAAGCCATGAGTGTGCAGAGAAGAATGCATGAACTCATGCGTGTGACATATCGATGTCTTGTGGTAGTGAATTTGCACACATAAAATCATATCTTATATGTATTAGATAAAACTGCTCATATGTGTATTTATAGTGCATGTGCCCTTTTGGCAGAATTATGATTTCATAAAGACTTTTGTTTTTTCTCTCTGAGAACATACATCCTGTTGAAGCAGTTGTTGTCGTGGTGGGTCCCAGTGTTCCCGCTTGCACTGCCGTTTTGATCTCATTACATCAAAGGAGTCCTTGAATCATAATGGGGAAAAAAATAGTGCCTTGAGCTTCATTACACGTAATAATAAGAAATCAATATGATGAGTATTAGGGACACACCTTCTGCTTTGGGGGAACTGAAAATGCTCTCTAACTAACGCTGGTATAGACACCAAGAGAAGTTTAGTGTTATCAACACCGTATAAGCAGACTAGAAAACAAGATAAATGAGTCACCAGGGTTCCAGGTGGGAGTACTAATATCATTTCGCCTTGTTGTTTTTGCTGTTGTTTGCTCTAGAATCAAATTCTTTTTCTATCACCAGCAACAAACCTTACCTTATCTTGGCGACACAAATGATCTTAACCTGTCTGAAATTTTTCTTGTGCTGTGTGTGAAGTTATAAATGTACATGTTTCTGTTATGTCCCTTTTCTGTTTACCTTTTTTCTGTCTATGCTGTTCATAGGATTCTTTACCCATGTTGTAATTTTTATTCCTTCATCTTTCATTGTTTCTCTCAAGGCCACTCCTCCCCCTGTTGTTCCTGCTGCTCCTTTTCACTGGCACAGTCTCTCTGGGGACCTTTGAGTTGCTCAGAGAGTTGTGGAAACAATGTCTGTGTGTCTGCATCCTGTAGGGTCAGCCTTTGTGTGGTTGTCAAGTAGTGTGTTCAGCCTTTGTGTGTAGGTTTTTGAACTTGTGTCTATTGCATATTTAGCACTTCTTTTTGGTATTTTAGGGAACCTTCTGAAGACTAACAGGCCTTATTGAGACCAAAGTCTGGTTCTAATGGATGACCTGCATTTTTAGTGTTAGCAACGTGATTTGGAAGTATGGTATGATTAACTTTAGGTTCAGGTTAGGTTTGGCAAATGGGTAATGGGTATGGGTAATGGTTAGGGTTAGGGTAAATGTCAGGGTTAGGCATAAATTCAGTAACTAAAATGACTGCGATTCAATGTGAAGTCCTACTATGGGTAGGAATACAAACCTGTGTGTGTCTCTATGCACGCACAACAGAAGCTGTGGAGCGTGTCAAGTCGTGACCCAGAAGGTTGTTCAAGTGGGATAAGGAGGCGAGGGAGGGAGAGTTACAGAAAGATAGATGAGTGACAGAGCATTGACATTGGTGAATGAAAGAATGAATTGAATGAATAAATGAATGAATGAATGAATGAATAATTGAATGAATTGATGAATTAATGAATGAATGAAAGAATGAAATAGTAACATATGACATAGGAAGTGAAAGATGATAATATAATGAAATTCAGTAAAAAATGATGGAAGGTAAAGATACAAAGTAAGGTTAAATCAGAGTTTTAAATTCCCCACTCTGTAAACAACTGAATATTTTCCTGTTTAGGTAAGACAGAGTTAGCCAAATATATTTATTGGCAAACTCCATGTAGAAAATGATGAAATAGAGTTTAAATGAAGAAATATTTATCTGATGTGCTCTAATGTCGCACAGAGTTAAGAGGCAGGTATCTAATGACGAGATATTAACATTTTTTAAATCTGTGTATTTATTTAATATATATCTGGTAAAAATAACTAGAGTCATTTACAAGTGTTAACGCTTTTAGTTACTTTTTAAAAGGCTTTTTGCCCTCTTGCCTCATTTGTAAAAATTTGTCCGGGGCAGGGTTTTGTTTTAAATTAGGGTTAATTAGACATGTTCTGATGTGGTTTCCCATTTCATTGAGGAGCAAAAAAACCATCAAGGTGTGAGCCTCAACATTGATTAGTGTACAACAGCTATGAAGAGGATTTAAATGAATTTATTAATAATAATTTATTATTATTATTATGTTGATCTGAGGTGGTTCTCTGGCAAGTACAGTTTTATTGAATGTAAATGAATCTGGCTTTTCTAATTGTCCTCTGACATGGTGCCTGGGCTGTACGGTGGAGCAGTGAATAGCACTGTTGCCTTGCAGCAAGAAGGTTCTGGGTTCGATCCCCATCTGGGGTCTTTCTGCATGGAGTTTGCATGTTCTCCCCGTGCATGCGTGGGTTCTCTCCGGGTACTCCAGCTTGCTCCCGCAGTCCAAAAACATGACTGTTTGGTTAAATGGCATCTCTCAATTGTCCGTGAGTGTGTGTGTGCATGGTTGTTTGTCCTTGTGTGTCTATGTTTTGCCCTGCGACAGACTGGCGATAGGCACCGGCCCAACCGCAACCCTAACGGATGCAGTGGGAGAAGATGGATGGATGGATGGACATGGTGCCATGAGAAACATGCTGCACCAATTATCTGTTGCTTTTGGAAGGCAAATTGACCTCTGTATTTAAAAGTGTTTGGTTTTGGTTTTAATAACTAATTTTCATTGATCTGCATATACTGTATAAGATGCCTCTATAAGCCAAATAAACATTTCTATATATCAGGGGTTTTCAACTAGATTTCAGGATGGTCCAAAACCTCAATCTCACTCCCTCTAAGGGGTCCGTAACCAATGGATGGTGCGCAAAACTATGGATCATTGGAAGAGCAAAAAAACTACATATATCAAGCTTTTTGGTGCTTTTCTTGGTTACAGTATATTATTAAAGAATTCATTACATAAATATTAAAAACATACTTAACTTCCTGATCTTTAAAGAACAATTCTCTTTTTTAAATTAACCTCAATCCAGTTGCTGTACAAAGTAGTAGAAATAATGTATAGGTTTAGGGCTCAGAAAACTTTCAGAACTTTCAGAAAACATTTAACAGATGTCCGAGTTTGTTTGTTTTCACGATTCTTAGCTCAGTTCCTTGTTGGTAGGTTTCCTCAAACTTTTCATGTTTGGAATAATAGTGGAGTTGAAGTTTTGGCACTTATCACAGTCGCCAAAGACTCACAGTAGATTAAACAGATCGGTCGTGCAGCAGCGTATCCTTATCCATATTTGTCCATCCACTCGTCTTTAAATACCCCGTTCATATCGTCCACCTTCCTAATTTTTGAAAAAGCTTCATAAAATGCTTTGAGATTTAGCGATAGGCTTCTATCTCACCCGCTTTTCATCCTGAAGTGTTAACAGACTGTAGGTCTCAAGTGAATGGATGAGGTTGTGGAGAGCATACGAAGAGACGCTGGGCTGTCAAAGCTGTGCCTGATGAAAATTCTTGTTTGAGCAAAACTATCATAAATTTATGTTGCCACATAAAATGTCCGACTGTTTGGGTAAAAGCTCTTCAGAGTCCGGAACCGGACTGGAGTCTAACAGCTGTATATGATTGTTAGCAAATGGTGCAACCTTAAAAAGGTTAGCCTTGATGTTCACTTAACACAATCATAAAGATGAGAGTTGGTTCGATAATGAGAATTCAGAAAAAGTCTGCTGTAAGCAGTTGAATTGTTTTTTGTTTGCTTTTTCAATATAGCTTTGTTATGATTTTCCCTTCTCTTTTTTTAAATAGTAATATGCTTACAAAGCAACAATGTATGGCTGGCACCTTTATTTAAATCTCTTACATAGAGCAATTTTTTCTTCTTTGTTTTTGCAAAACTCTTTCTGGTGGTTAACCCAGGCACGGCCAAGCATCTGAGGATGCAACATTTAGCAATATCCACTTGGCCCCATACTTAGCCCACAGTGAGGTGGTTATGATTGGGCGGGGCTGAAAAAGGTCGTGGAGGGGTATTGGTAATGACTGGGCTAGATAGAAGTTGCTTTATCTCCTCTGAACTGTTGTATTTTTTTTGTAGTTACTTTTAAGAAAATATGTTTTTCTTAAAAGTTTTTGTTAAACCATCAATTTTAAGTTGAGGTTCAAATACAAAAAAGGTCTTAAATGCAAAAGTCGATCCACTGAAGGTTCATTATTCATCCTTGTTCTGCTTTAGGGGTTCTCAGCGCCTCCAGAATACAGGCAATCGTTTTTTGATGCAATCTAGGGCCATGCATGTTGACTCTCCATAAGAGAGATTTTTGATGTGGAAGATTGCCTGCCGGCCTTTGCGGATTGTAGAAAGTGATGGCAGTGATAGATTTTAAAGCACTCGTAAGTATTAAAGCAAGTAACAGAAAGAACTAATATAAAACCTAAGCTTAAATCTCAGGTTTGGTGGTGCCATGCTTGGTAATGTAAGACATTTTCAGAGGTGTCTGCATTATGAATTCCGATTTGTTTTGACAGCATAAGCCTTGTAAGTAGTTAGGTAGATTGCTTTGTTTCTTCTGCAAATTAAATGTACTACATTCAAGGATTTAACGTCACTCACATCTTATAGCACTCAAACAACACGGCTGATGCTGTGTGGATGTAACACTGAGCTGCTCACCTCAGGCAAGAGAAGCATTTGGGAAATATACCCCAGAGAAATATTATACTCTTTAGATTTATTGAGAAATGGGTCTATCAAAGGAAAAGATACATTCTGTCTATCTGTTTTTACTTGAGTTTGATACAAATTTAAACTATTCTCTCTGTTTTTAAGATGTTAAATTTCTAAGCTTTACAAAATTGATTTCCAACTGTGGAAAATTTCTCAACAAAGGTATCTAAATGCTTCTCTGGTGAGTGGGGAGCTCCTGAATTTTGGAACATTTCAGACCTGTTAAATTTTGAAAACTAAACATGTGATCTCTAGATAATAGAAATACTGTTTCTCATTCAGAATGTGAGTAGAATGGTAGACATGGGCCCAAACTGAAGGTTTATGATGCTCCTCGTTATTCCTGGACCTGACAGTCCTTTTTACGTGACAAAAAGAAGTAACACAATAGATCTTTGCTCGTTTATTTTGTAAAAAAGCAAAACTGTATTTTATCAATCTGCTTTTGCATCATATTACTAAAACTCATCTTAAAAGGACAGAAAAGTCTGGTATAAAAAGTCACACAATAATTGACTTCTAGAAGCTTAAGATGGCTTTTGGAGTTCAGTTCCTGGTCACAGGAAAAAAACAATCTGGTCAAACAATCTGGATGGTCATAAAATCTAAAATCTAGATGTTAACTTACTAACACGTTAACCGCTATTTATTACGAAATGAATAAACTTCAAAATGTGTTTCTAAAGTTTTAAAAATTAGATCTTTTGTATAAAAAGTTACAGTTATTTAAATCTAATCAAACATTAATACAGAAACAAAGTAGATGTAACATTTTTTATTGTTTTTGTGCACTCATATGAATGCATACCAGCATGCATAATGCAGTGCCTTCCCAAACAGACATTACTTCTTTTTCATTCTTACAAGGCTGCATATCTTGCAGAGTGCTGTTGAAAATAAACATGGTTATCATTTCTGAAATGTTTGGCAGGATAATTAATAATGAGAGTGCATCCCTCACATAACAAATGCTTATTTTCTTCATAGAGTTAGTTTGAGATATTTTTGGGCCCGAATGCTCCCAGAAACTTCAAACATCATCTGCCGGTGTCTTGGCCTAGTTGGTACTCTTGAAACTTGTCATAATTAGGCCAAAATGATTCTCTAGTGGTATTTAAAAAATTACTTTAATTAAAAATCCTGAATCTTCTTTCAAAATACTGAAAGATGCATTGGTCAATATGAGGTTTTTGTAATTTAATGTTATTTAGGACTCCAGCTTCCATGTTTTTGTTCTTTATAAATAAGAGCAGAAAATTGTTTTTTAAAATGTGACTAAGATTTAACACAATTATCAGAAACACATATCTCTATATTCCCTTTGCCATTAATGTTTACTAATTTACGTGATAGGAGCTCTACTTAGGTTAAATCCTTCAGTCTCTTCAGATATTGATAAAAATGGTATCAAGTGTTTAGACAGCTTACATTTCGACAAGTGTGTTTTATTTTTTTTAAAACTGAAGATCAAGCACATCACTTTACAACCCAGATAACAGTCAGCCTTTGCTTTCTGGTTGCATGAAAAGGCTTTCTTATCTGCAGCAGGTCACATTTTCACTCCTGTCTGCCAAGCTCATCTGTCACCGCTCCAACAACAGCCAATATTTTGATCTATAAATAAATCAGTTGGCTTTGTTCTTTGAGAAATACAAATGAACAAACATTGTCATGCAAGGCACAGATTCATATTCATGTACACATGCATGCAGGAGCGGTCTTGGTGTTGTTTTGCAGAATGAATCCTGACAATCCTCTTCTCCTCACATGGCCCCTGAAGGCTCCAGTAAAGAAGAATTTTGTTTCACTTTTGAATCCCTTTAAGGAATGGAGAAGGTATTGAGTGATCCATGAGAGCAAATAGAGCTTGGTATTACACTTTCATCCTTACCTGAAATAATTTTCCCTATGCTGCTCATCCCTCTCTCTTGCTCTCCTTTCCTCTGCTCCTTCTCCCTCTCAGCAGGAATTGATTTAGTCCTATTGCCTTACACACATGCCATCTGCTTTGGCTCCACATTCATCTCATTTTCATATAGATTCACGTATACTTGATTTTTTTTTCCAGCTCTCATGGACATATATAAACACACAAATATACAGCAATCAGATCCAGCGAAATCAGTATTTTTGATTTTGGCAGCTGAAGAGAGCAAGGGATACCGGCTCATCCCACATCACAGCTTGCGTCACACTACAGCTATTTCTTGTGGAAATAGGATTCTACTATGGTCTTTAATACGAACACATGATGGGAAAATTGAAAAAGGTGTACAATCTCTTTTTTTAATTTTAAATAATATTTCTTAATCACATCAACAAGAGATGTCGGGTATTCTGGTTGATACGGACTTCTGGCTAATGCTTGTTTGGTGTTTTATTATAAAATAGTAAAAATTATTTGTCCTTGAACCCCTGTCGGCCTCAGCAGATGGCTGCTCACACTAAGCCTGGTTCTGCTGGAGGTTTCTTCCTGTTAAAAGGGAGTTTTTCCTCTCCACTGTTGCTACATCCATGCTTGGTGTGAGGGGTTGCTGTCGGGTCAATTAGTGGGTGCAATCAGCTGGTTGTACTTAGATAGAAAAAGTTTAACTTCATTTTCAACTTAATTTGTTTTATATGTTAATTTTAACAAGACAATGTAACTTATAGTTACCAGGGACGGCACTAGGGGGCCCTGTAACTTCCAGATTTACACTGGTGACCCTGCTACTAGACTGAGAAATCTTTGAGTTACTTATAAAGACAAGGCAACATTCAACACTGTAGATGGTGGGTTGGTGTGGACTCAGTTGTGACTGACAGATGGATTGACAACAGCAATGCGCTGGCAGTAAAAGCAACACACATGGAAAATGATTGAAGTGATCATAGTTTGCAGCCTGTGATGTTCAGATGCTGTCTGGCTGCACTGTCCTTCCACATACCTGTATGCTAGTTGATGCAGCGTATATATGAACGAAACACTCGAGAAACAAAAAATAACTCATATCCTGTGACCCAGCGGCACAAAATTTATGTCAAATGATTATATTCGACTAAGAAGACAAAGCATGCTCCTTTGGTCTAATTTTAATGCTAAGCTGGTTGGGTCTTGCTGCAGATGGGTGGATGATTTTTGTAATTCCTCTCTAGCTTTTGTGGTGCCTTCAGACCACATGAATGTAAAGCGAAAAAGAGGTGTCCCAATACCTTAACGTTTGCAACGCTTGTGTAAATTAGTCAGATGCACATTAAGCAAAGTGTGTATAGATGCCTCTGACATACGTTGGAAGAAACTACTTCATTTTTTTGTTTGCAACAGCAGAAGCAATAGAAAGAGTGGCTTAGCTTTATTCATAGTTTTATAATGTTTTAATGCAAGAAAGTTCTCTTCAAAAAGTCATGCATGCAGTCGGGATTATGATTCTACTTTAAAATATAATAATAATTCAGAAGAACTCGCATACAGAATGAAAGCTCCCTCAACCTGGCCAATCACATGGATGTAGCTTGTTGTGGCTAAAAGGAACCCTCGAGAGATTTTTTAGGTATCTGGTAAAAACTGCAAGTACCAGAATATGAAATACAACATTTTTTGCCATCAGGTATTGAGACTTAAAGTTAATATAAGTATTAATTATAAAATTGTTTCATCACATTTCAGTGAGAGAGTATTTATAGGAAGTGATCAGAGCACTCTCACTTTCCCCTGTGAATTCTCCTTATACTGGCTTTTAATTTCATCCATAGCCCCGAATGCTTGAATCCCCTTAAGAAGCACCAGATGGTCGAAATATGCCAGAGCACCTCTAGACGCTCCTGGATGTGCAACCGCATAGACTCCATGCACACCGGATGGTGCTGATGCCCAAAATGTGTCTTGTGAACACACCATTACAGTTTTTCTTTTATTTATGGTAAAGATTTGTTTACAAGGTCTTCAGCATCATGGGGTGGAACAAGGGTAAAAGTGACCTGGAGACCTGCGATGAAGGTTATTTTCCCCCTTTCTCTCCACCTAATTCCCGTCTCACAACTATCTGTCTTTTTATTTTACATTTTTATTCTTTTTTTTTTCAGAGCTATTCAGATTTAAGTCAAATATTAAATTGTCCAAATATGTTTGGGCAAACCCTCCTTTTACACAGTGTCCACATTTTTCCTCTCAACTCTGTGGATCATTTTATTAGAGAGAAGAAAGTAAACCCTTATAGGGCAACTGCTGCTTGTCTATATCATGCCTGACGCACGTTTTCCTCTGCAGAATATATCAGGGTTTGCTGACGATGCAGTTTTATGGCAGAGCGAAAAAAACTGAACACATATTACTTACACACACAAAAGAAATTAACAAATCTCTCCCCCTGAATCCAACATTATCACTCACAAAGTCTTATGAAAGCTAACCAATATCATTTGGCAATCTGCAGGCCTTTTGCTGGCCTTTGGAGAGATTGATTGATATAAAGGGAGACGATGTGTCATGCCAACACTGTCAGCTGTCCAATCCGCAGAAAGGATTTTATGATTGATGGCAGGCAGTTCAGTACTGAGAGCTCTTACACCTCTGCACTGCACTTTCAGCACTCACAGTGATTACATTGGAGCGTGTGTGTAGATGGAGCACCAACGTGGCGATGTGTGCGCGACTCTTCACGTGTCAGGTTGATTACACCGGCAAGCGTCTGGCAGCTTATATCTGCCGGTGTTGCATGTGTGAAGGTGTTGATACAAACCGGCCATGCGTGATTTTTTTTTTTTCTTTTTTTTTTCTTTTTTGGGGGGGTGATTTGGTGTGTTTTTGTGTAGGTTGCTGTGGAAACCTGAGTGCTAGTAGCGATAATATGTCACTAAAGAAAGAAGGATGATGGCGAAAGACAAGATAGGATGCGGAAAGGAACGAGGAAAAATGTGGACACTGCTAGGTTGAAAGAACGAATGGAAAGCGGTTAAAAACATACAAATGATTTTAGCTGGGAAAAAAAAACAGGAAAAAGGGATGGATAATGACAGCAAAAAGCAGAGAAGCATTGAAGTAATCTTAAAGCAGTGTATCAATGTAATAGGAAGGGGGGCATGAATACTGAAGTGTGAAAGTATGGCAGAAAGGCTTCTTTATCAGGCTGGTACTTCTTAAAAAATAAAGTGCTTTGAGTCATTGCGTAGCGTTGTGTAGCTTAGCCGATTTATATTCATGTTCTCAAAGCATGAAGCAATAGAATCATTTTGTATAAGTGTGAACACCCAGGAATCGTTACAATGCAGTTAAGAAATCGCTGCCATTTTTCAAACCTGAAGTCCCTACGTAATGCGTTTCATACTGCTGCAGGCTGCTAATGCCCAGTATGCCTTGATACTCTAACTTTGATTAGATGAGGAAAGAACTTATCCAACAGGCTGTCTAATGGGGATGTAAAGTATCTCTTCCTAAGCTTTGGCCTTTGGCTCCTTACAAAAAACATTAATTTAACTAACTTTAAAAAAAAAATTATTTGATAAACATCCCGCTCCTTTTTCTGAGTGACATTGCAACTCATTAGGGATTTTTATTAATAAAATAGATTTAGTATTTCTGTAGTAAGCACTGCTGGCATGGTAAAAGCTGAGGCTTTGCTATAACTTTGTGAAAATTCAAACATATAATCTTTAAACGGCAAGAGCTCATTTAACCATATTTTGTCACAATACAAGCACAAATTTCAGTAGTTTGTATTAGACTTCAATGTGATAAGAAATACAGTGAAAGACATAACTGTAAAATGGAAGAGAAATTGCATAAAGTTATTAAAATATTTCCATTTTAGCTCAAGCTCAGTCAGAGGGGTTGAAAAGCTTTCTTCCTATCAGTTTTTAAGTTCAGACAAATACTCAGTTGAATTTATGTCTGGACTGTGCCTTTTGAAGACGTATTGGCTTTGATCTATAGCGTTGGTTCTCAACCATTGTCTTTAGAGCCCAAGGTCTTGTTATAAAATATTTAGTTTTAGATAGATCCTAAAATACTGCAGTTAAATAAATTTAATTGATCAGAAACCAAAAATGAGCAAAGCTATAAAAAGTATACTGGTTAATAAAAGGCACATTTTATTCAGACTTAATATTAACTGCCAAATTACTACAATTATTCATCTGGGATTGGGGGCCACACAAAATTCCTCCAATGGCAGCAAATGTTCCCATGATCACACTCTAAATACACCCCTGCAAAAAATCAATCTCAGGCTGTTTTAGTTATAGAAAACTAACTAAAACTAAATCTAAAATCTTGATGTGTTTTTAAGCACCAGATTATGATATATATATAAGATGTGATAAGTAAATACAAGAAAGTGCAAGTGAGGGAAAAATAGAATATAGAAGAGATTTGGCTGAAGGGGCTTAAAACTGACCGTGTGTTAAATTGGAAGAATAAAATACAGGGACCAGTCAGCTGCAGAACTTTAGTAAACCTGCTTATTTTAAACCAATATGACGTTATTGTTTTAGTTACATTCTACCTATAGACAGATTATGAAAAGCGTTTAAGAATATTTTACAAGTACTTTTTACAAATATGTTATTACTGAATTACATCATCAGGGTAGTTAGAATTAGTTTACCAAAGAACTGTTTGAACTACAGTATTTTCTGGCAGTTATGCTGTGTGTCTAATTTATTTAGCATGGTTATGGTCATAAATGTAATTGGCTGGAGTCTCACTGCTCTGCACATCTGACACAAGACATGGAAGCTCACAGAGAGACATGAGAGCATCATTCTAACAGATGAGAAAGGAATGATTAGTATTCTGATATTCATTAATATCTTAATTGGATCATTTCCAATAAAAACATGGCCCTGATCAAATGTTTTACTTGACTAAAATTAAAGGGATGAGTTTAAAAAATAAACAGTTTCTGAAGATATACAACATCATGAATATTTATATGCACCCCAGCTAAAGCTGTGTTAAAAGTAATAAAATGATTATATATTACCGTGGTGCAGTTTCACGTAATATCATTGAATACTAAATAGTAGGCTTGTAAATACCTATCAGTAGTAACCTAGTAATTTTTTTACATTTGTGTATAAAAATTCCTTCCCTTTTATTTATTTGTTTAAGTAGATGTTGGAGGAGCGGAGGGGGTGATGCTTATCTGTGACAGTAAAAGTAATGTAGTACAGTATTGTAGGTTGTTTACCAAAAGCAGAGAAGCAATATAGTCATTTTTTTATGTCAGGAAACATATGGAATAAATGCAAGTAACATTATAATCAGACCTTAGTCTTGGATCAAATTGTCCTATTGATGCATCCCTTGGTAAGACCAGTCCAAAATAATTTTAGACATATTTATGTATTCAGTATAAACAAATAATGTGTTATTTTATGGAGTTACTGGTACTATTGTAGCACCAGTTTTACTTGCAAATAAAACAATATCATTATTTATTTTACTGTTTTAGGTTGATTCATTTTTTTCATAACCTTTAAAACAGTAATGTTGGCCTGACATATTCACTAAGGGTATTGTTGCTTACAGGAACACTGTTTTCTCAGCCAATATTCAAATGTGAAAGACAAGAGATGTGTTGATCTTTATAAGTTAGAAAGTTTAAAAACACATCATCTCTGACAAACAAGACTGGCTTGGGATCAAAGTCTGTTACATTTCTAAAAAGATTTAATTCAACGCTTTTTAGTGGCGTTGGTAACTGTGAAGGGCAAAGCATTTATCAAATTTGCTATCAGTTTAAGTGTTTTTCTGATGCATCTAGTGGGTATTCCACTGAGGAAAAATGACTTACAAAATATGGGAAGAAGATCCCAAAATGTGAAGATTTCGTGGCCCTGAGTCCATTTAAAAAGAATTGAAAATCAACTTACTAAAGTAGAAGAGGGACAGCACAGCTTCTGAGCAGCATACAGTTCAAAGCTATAACATCAGTGACAGCATGGGGCTGCATTAGTGCCCATGGGATGAAGTGCTTTTTCTCACATTTCTGAAAGTAGCATTAATGATCTGACACCCACTGAAAAAAAAAGATAAAAGTTAACATCTAACATCGATGGGTAAATATGTAGCTTTTAAAAGTGGAGCAACCTCTCAGCTGGATCTCTAAAAAACATGTAACACATAATAATGTCTCACTTTTCTAACTGTTGGTGTGTTTCTATGGTTTATTTGATTTCAATATTTTTTATTTTAGTCTCATCAGACAGGTTAGGTGTGGTGAGACTTATCTGGAAAGAATCAAATATAAAGTCTTTTTTTAAGTTTTCAAAAAAAGTAACGATAATATAATAATGTGAAAGACTATAAGAAGAAAATGTTGTATTTAAATCGAAGTAAAATAAAGAGAAAAAATTACAGGAATTAATCCTTTAAATGATTTCTACCTAGTTTTTTTTGTGTTTCAGTTGGTATTTTGGTGTTTTATCATAGAGTATAGCTTCCTCCATAGGCTGTCTTTCAAAGTAATACAGCACTTCACCTTCTCTTGCTGCACACTGCCAGCCAGTTGGTTGATAGCACTCCTACACTTTCTCACAAGAAACACACATTAGAAACATTAAATAGAAATATTATTTAGCCTATGTCTGGAATAAATGTCTAAAATAGCTGTATTAATCAATATAGAGTATTTAGGACTTGTAGTAATTGCTATTTTCTCTTTTGAATATAAAGAAATAAGTCATGCATGGCAATTTAATTTTAAATGGTATTTTTTTACACAGGATTATTATACTATGAGTCTCACACTGAATATCTGTTTTTCTGAACACTGGCTCATAAACTTCTGCCTGATTGACCCTCAGGTCCAGACTGCCCGCTGATGGAAAGCTGAAGAGGATCCCAGATTTAAAACATCATAAATGGCTTAGATACAATATGTTTGTGGGTGTTTTTGCACAGTAAATATTAACGAGGTTTCACGTCCACATGTGCCCTTCTGGTTGTACTCTGCCGACAGTAAATGGGCAAAACTGCAGCACATCCTCAGTGATAGCAGTAACATAAAATACGGCCACATTTTCTGCTCCATAACAACCAGCTAAAAGAGGAGAGGTGCCAAGCGTCCATTGATGATATGAGTACCTGGAGCCCAATGAAAATTATTCAAATGATGCAACAGCGATGGCTCTTTTGTTTATTGTTTGGCTGGGAAACTACAGGTTGTGTTCATTTTCCTGTCAGTTAATATTGGGTTCGTCCCAACCAACACACAAGAAATCAGATTTGTGTAATTATCTCCTGAGTTATTCAGGGACCTTAAACAATTTGGGGTAAATCGAATGACGAAAAAGTTAAATATAATTTTAAGAACTACAGCCAGCTTTCTGTACCGACCCAACTATAGATATCAATACTTTCCTAAAGGATTTTTTCCCCCAAAATCCAACACACACTTTGCATGTTGGACAGATAAAGTGTACACACACATGCAACACAGCACAACCACTAATGATGTGGTTGATTTCATTCGCCTCCCTTGTGGTTATTCCAAGAGAGGGAGAGGCCAGTATCTACTTACCAATCTGTGTGTGTGCGAACTTAATGTTCCCCGGCCCGCTGGGCGTCCATCTGTGGGTTTATCTGGTGTCATTTCCACCTCTTTCCTTCTGCACGTGCATGCACTTAAAATACAAAAACACTTGAATCACGCTGGGTGCAGTGCCATTACTGTGCTTAGGCAGGCACACAAGCCAGCCCCCCCTAAAAAAAGATCAAAATGCAGTCATTAAGCATGCAGACATGAGCGCACATGCATGCATTTAACACACAGAAAACAATAGCCCACGATTACAATCGAGGTACCTCCTAATTCTTCCTATTTATCATCTAGAAACCAAAGCAATTCCCCACAAACCTTTGAGCACACTCACATTTTATCTCATAAAAGCACTGCATGCATAGATTGGCCATTAAGATATAAGAGTGTACGAATGGAAACCCATTGGTGGGCCTCTAATTCATTTACGGATTGACTGAGGAGAGCTGCTAGGTTTGTGTGGCTGCCTCAAATAGTGACACAGAAACCGATTACGAGAAGGAAGGAAAGATGGAGGTGCAGGAGAAATGGGAAAGAGAGATAATGGAAAAGGGGGAATATCGTAGACAAAGAGAGCAAGAGGTAAGAAAGAGTTGAGGATGAAAGAGGGATGGGTAGAGGGAAACGAGATTGAAGCCAGACAATGTGGGCAAGATTTTATATTTTTTTGGTAAATGTAAAAGAAAAAGCAATGAGAGAGGGGAAAGGGAGAGACACTGGGAGGGATGAAAGATGAAGAAAGGGAGAAAATGCAATAAGCAATGGAAGCCAAACCTATTAAAGAGTCAGAAAAGGAAAAACAGAAGAAAGCACAAATTGTGCCACTCCTGACATATGCTTGAAATCATTTAACCTAAACTTATCCCTGCAAATCACTGAGAGATGGATATTATACCCTGTGCAGGATAACGCACTTCAGATATCAATATAGAAATCTGACATTTCAGGCATTTTCTTCCAGCAGTTGTCTGTGTCTCTTTTCTCTCATTTACTAAGACCAATCAATTTAGTCAAGGAAAACTAAACAAGATGAAATACCAAAACAACTCAGATCCTCTTGTTTTAACAGGCTTCCTGTAATGATGTCAATTCACCCTCGGTTTGGGTAAATAGCACTAAGTAGACTGCCTCAATCAATCTGAAAGAGATTGAAAACTCCTTATTAATTGTCTCTGATTGGTGATCAGCAGTTTAAATTAGAAAAAGAAGAAAAAAGTTAATCTCTACTGATAGACAGGAGCTAATTGAAAACATCAGACCCTCAACTCAATAGTCAGTCTGTGACAATGGAGCACACAGATCAGATCATAGCAAAGAGTTCAATGAGGTGGCGAGAAACAAAAAAAAAAAAAAAACTGAAAAAGAGGCAGAAAAGGGGGAATTGATGTGTATAATATCAATGATAATCAGTTGATCAATCATTGCAAATGACGATAAAGAGCTTCTACTGCAACCTGCAATTATTCCTAATGATGTATTCATTCCAGTATCAGCACACACTGAGGGGCCACACAAACGTTCCTGTTGGAGGCGGGATAATCATGTCCAATTGAAAGTCTGAGAGAGAGAATGCCCTCCAGCTGTGACCGTGTTTCTGTTTCCATATCATCTGTCTTTGTTTGTAATTGACCCTCTGTGTTCTGATTGCATAAATAAGACTCCAAAATATGAAAATCTTCATTATCTCATTATTTTGTTAATATTAACAATGAAATGCCATTAACCATGAACCTCTGTTGTCATGAGATAAAAGCCTTGAATAGAATTCCTAGTTTAATGTATACAGTATATTTTGACAACATTTTTAAATAGAAACAAAAATCTTTTAGTTACATTTAGTTAAGATAAAAAATAAACAATAATTACTTCTGCTGCTACTAAACAACATAGAATATTAAACATTACAGCAATGATTACACTATCTTCTACATGAAATTGCTACTGCAGTTTTCAACCTTTGACTTTACAAGGTGATGGATGGTGCCCTGCCCTTATTGTGCTACATCTGCACAAAGTTAATAAAAGTTCCCACACATAAAACGCAAAGATGAAATTGCATGAAACTGACAAAGCTGTATCAAGTGCTTAATACTTAAGTCATGCTAGTTGTTGGTGCACTAGTGCTGCAACACAGGTAAAGAAAGCACTCTTATTGATGGCTTATTGATGGCTTAAAGACTTTATGAAGGTCAGTTAGAAGCTGTGATTTAAAGAAGGTACATCGTACATCATCTCAATTCTTAACACGTTTTTTTTCTGACTTGCATGGTTTACGTTTTCTCTTGCACAAATACCAGGGTTATACAGTCTTGCAGGTTTTTTTATTTCTGGAATAGTTTAGTCCTTATTTAATTCTAACGCATAGTATATATTTTATTTTTCTTGAATTGCTTGGACCTTATTTTTTAGTTTCATAATTATTTATAGTCAAATGAAGGCTGTCAATGTGCAAAGAAATATTTGCCAAAACATGTTATGTTTCTTTTATTATAAGCAACCATCTACATCCATCAAAGTCTTGCTTGTCATAGCGCAGCTTACTTGTCAAACCACACACACCAAAATAGTGCAGATTCGTTTCAATGGTTTAAAGGTCTACAATGTTTAGAGCTTTAAATAAATTATTTATTAATTAATTAATTAATAACATACAATTAATATTCCATAACTGAACCACTAGTTGTATTATACATTCCTATAACAGGAACGTTTTCCAAAGTCTTCAACATTTTAAAAACATAAAAAGTAACTACATAGTTACTTTGGCTTGTAACGAGACATTTTCACTGATCAGTAACTTAGTGACTAACTTGGTTATTTTTTGGAGAAGTAATTAGTAACTAGAACTACTTTTTTTATGTAACTCTCCCCACACTCATTTATAATCATGAATAGGTGTATCACAACAAAGGCGCTTGTTTGGCTTCAAACTTACTGTATCCATTCTGAGTCTTTCAGATGGTTTCAAATGTAGTCATTTGCCATGATGGGACCTCTAATCTAGAAGCTTGTGGTAAACCCTCAAACCCAGCTTAATTCAGACAATATGTTTAAAGGGAAAATGTATCTTTGATCTAAACAAGGATGGCGTTTCAGTGCCTTTCAGCCAGCTGACTGGTAGTGCAGAAAAGTAGTCAATGTGCTGTCTTAAACCACAATGTAGCATTCTTTAATTCCACTAATTGCTCCATGCATAAAGGATATACCAAAATTACAACTGCCTAATGCCAAACAGAGGGTCGATTAGACAACACCAAAGGTAAGAGTTTTTGTGAGAACATTCTGGAGTGCAACATCCCAGTGACAGAAAAACAATGGAGTAATTGCAGAAATAAATAAAGACAAAGGGGTGGACAGTCAAAGTCACAGAGGGTGGGATGCTCTAAATACCAGACTGATTACC
>JAUZNJ010004260.1:0-18510 GCA_034780135.1 Jordanella pulchra | reverse complement strand
GGCCTCTCTCATCTTTTTAAGTGGGAGAACTTGCACAATTGGTGACTGACTAAATACTTATTTTCCCCACTGTAAACCCATCATCAGCATCAAAACAATTTTCCAGCTTTTCTGAAATCTTCTGGGCTAAAGAAGATTCTTCTGTTACTTAATGCTGTCATTCTTTTTTTTTTTCCTTTGGAAAGCATAGCTTCTCAGACAAATTAAAAGTTTCTAAGGCTAAACTTTGTGAGTGAAAAAACATTAAGGTCTCAGGCCCTAACAAAAGATATGCATCTTACATGTTATTGAAAGACATCAGCTTCACACTAGGTTTTAAAGTGCTGCAATACAAGTCCTACTGTATTTTCTTAGTTATACTATTCAGTCCAGAATACAATGCAGGTGTTTTGCTTTTGCACTGCTGATCCGCTACTGGACAACTTTTCTTTGGCCTATAAGAAATACTGTTTGGAAATATGGCGGTTTTGGAAACCATGGATGATTTTAAAACCTGAGCACCACTCTTTGCTGGTCACCTAACTGCTGGCAGGCTACAATCAACATGTCTTTAAAGCAGCAAAATCCTTCATTTGGTTTTTCATTAGTCTGGGGTTTCATTTAAAAAAACATTGCATAGAATCAATACTAAAACACCCGAAAATGAAGTACGACCCCCTGATTTATAAAACCATGTTTCACACAAAGCCAAGCAAATTTCCTTTATAAATTACAGGTGTGTCTCAAAGTTTGAGTCCAGAGGCTCCACCTCAGACACATTACACCATAAATGGTCCAAAGCTCTGAATAAATGTGAGCTGATCAATTTTATGTAATGGTTACCAATGGCAACCACAGCCAATAGAGTAAAAAAAACAGCAGTTTAACCGAGGTGTTGTTGTATGAGGACAGATGGAGGTATTTGGTAGCAACTGTAAATGAAGGAAGTATTAATGACACCTTCACGGTCTGATCAGATTAACGAGAACATCCAAGCAGCATTGTTCTTATCACTGACTTTGATATGTCAGATTTATGGATGAATTCACAAAATTTATTTGTTCCTAAAGTGGCTTCAGGCAGAGTCAAATAATTGTTAATTTTGTTTAAAACCAATTTGTTCAGGAGCCACAGAGTGGTTTCCAGCTATAACATATTAAAAAACAAAACGAAACCCCCAATGATCAGGCAAAGCAGCACAACTATCTATAAGGTTAAAATGAGTAAGAATGGCTTCAATTTATATAAATAAAATGTGAATATGCATCAAATTCTACACAGACTGTTTAGTTATATATATTTGTGTTTCTTTAGAAACGTGCACCTAGCTAGAGTTTGAATTAATGCTCAGGGCTCTGCCTGTTTAACAGCTGTGATGAACAGCAGGTCTCAGATCAATGCTCGATGGAACCTGATCAGCTGATCGTCATCCTGGGTCATGAAACATTGATAATCCCCCGAGAATGTGTTTCCTCCTAATTCGCCCATGTCCAACATAGTTAAATCCTCCATGAATTTGAGTCGGTTTCTTTCTTATTATTTGTGACATGACCTGTCTGTGACAGCATATATCACATCGTGGTTTTGGATCTAATAAAGTTGATCTATGATTAGAGTTTTATCAGAAGTAAGATTCAGTGTCTGAGACTCATTATGATTCAATCTGACTTCAGTTCTGCAAATCAGTCACCATCTGTGTCTCCACATTATCCTCTTTTCAAAATATGGATTACTCATCTGATGGGTCAGAGTTTATATGAGGGACTTCATGTTATAAATCTCAAGCTTTCTGTGGAAGTTGTCATCCGGACATTTTCAGGCCCCATTTTATGCATAAGCAAGGTTGATAAATGAGTCTCCTGTTATTTTTGCTCGAGATTTTCATACATGTCTTACGCCCTTTTTCCAACGACTGAACCTAGCCTGGCTTTACTCCAGTCAGCGCACTTTGTGAATGTTTCCATCACTGTTTTTTGTTGTTGTTGTTGTTTGCAGGCTGCCAGACTACAGTTGATGAAATATCTGTTTACAAACCACAAACCATGTCAGAAGGAAAAAAAAAGACAAGAAAAACTATGAGGACTCACCAATGTCAATGTGAAATTAAAGATTAGTCTAATTTTTTAAATAAAAATGCAAATTAATGTGATAATAAGGTGTGAAACACCACTTTAATTAAGATGCCTTTTTCATGCTAACATTACTATTTTTGTGGTTTAATTTTACTTTTCCCCAATAGTTGAGAAATTTTTGATTTTTTTCTGAAAAAACAAAAAGCCTTCAAAACATTAAATAATAACACTATTTTGAAGAGATATTTATCATATGACAGATTAACAGATAAATTCTGTCTATCGAAAAAAGGAACTTTTTAAAACTGACTCAGAGGTCAGTAGTTAAGTTTAAAGAGAATATTTCCGTTTTCTAATGAGCTTATATAGGAGGTAGGAAACGGCACTCACTTGAGATTGACTGCTGGAAGGATTGGTGCTGCTGAAGTCTGAGTACCTCTTCTTTTGTGGTGTGCAGACGCAGGAGAGGAACTGAACATACTCATCTCTCACCTGCAGGGGGCAGCAGAACCACAGGAACATTTTACAGTACTGTGTGTTTCTTCTAATCCCAAATTTGAAGCAATGATAAAACCTTTCTTCTCTGCAGGTCTAAAAATTGTGTCTGTATTGTTAATACTTGAATATATCCTCTTCTCCTAAAATATATTCACTCCAATAAACATCTTTCAGAGCCTCCTACCTGTTTAGACAGCAGGCAATGCATGATGAAGACCAGGGCACCCTGCAGACTGTTGAGAATAGTGAAAATATATGCAAGCACCGTTGTGCCTTCGCTGAACAAGAAGGCTCCAAATACCCACATCAGTCCCAGTATGCACATCTGGGCAATGGCAGTGACTGTGAAAGCTCTGGAGTAGAAAAACAAAAATAAGGGAAGCAGGAAAGAGAATGGCGTTAGATTGCTCAGGATTCAGACATTGGTTGCATGTGGGGAAAGTGACTAAAAACAAAAACGAGGTGGTAGAATAGATAAAAGCTTAAATCTTTTATGAAAAACCTCAAATGTTTTGCAAAGGTTCATTTCACACACAGTATGTCGTGTAACAACCATGCAGACTGTTGTGGAGTTGAAGGATCATGATATGTTTTTAGATGCTGAACCTCATTTGCTCTGCATTTCTAAATCTTTTGGAAGGTTTATTTTAGTTTTGCATATCTGGATTAAAATCTCTGCCCTTTCTCTTTGATTAACAGCTTAAAGAGTGTTTATGTGCAAACAGATTTTCCATGTCTTTCCACAGACTGTCTATCAGGTTCTTGTTCTGAGTCTTATCGTGTCGTAAGGTGAACCTTTTCCCAGCCTTTGTGAAAACCCAAACAGGAACCAAAAACTGTCATAAAAACCCTTTACTTTCAGTCAGACCTACAGTTTAGGAACTTGTAGAATTGCTGAAAACATTTGTTGCTTAATTCAGTTCAGAAATACTTTATTAATGTCACTGAGAAATTTAATGTTGTAACTTTTAGAGGTTTCCATAGTAATTTGTTATAATAACACTTTTGAAGCCTCCTCTAAGGATGCTTGTTCTTTGTTTTTCTAAAAGGACCTCCTGTAGTGCTCTGTGCTACAGTGTTGAGAAATAAAACTCTGACCGAACACACTGTTGTTTAATACATAAACATCAGTTTCAAATTCGCTTCTAAGCAAAATTATTCATAGGACTTTTTTACATTACAACCTCAAACCTTGAGAAAGAGGAAATACAATTTAAATTGTCTATTAAAGTCCAACCTAATACATCTAAAAGATGGAGCAGGGGCTGTAAAAAGCCCAGATAATTTTTTTAGTACTGCTTTGCAACCATCTGCATCCATCTCCCAAACAACTTTGAACAGATTTCTTACGTCATTATGATTTTACAGTTAGGAGAGCATATTTAGGATTATAAGCAGTGTTACATTTTCTGCACACATAGTTTTACATATAAGCCAAATGTTTAAATTCTGATCTAAAAATTTTTAGATGACATCAATGGACGTGTTCCCTACTGACAAACTGAAAAGGACAATTCTTATGTCTTTCTTTCACCAGTGGATTTAGTCCTTGGACTCTACCATGGAGGCCAGATTTGCAAAGTTTAAACCTAAAGTGGTCCTTTGAACAAGTTTTAAAACCAAAAGAGCTATGTTGCTCTGAGTCTGGCTAAGTCAAAGCTTGTTAGAGCTTAAAATTATTTATAACCTTTTAATAAAACACGAATTATTATTTTTATTAGAGATCTTTTGGTTAATATCAAGGAAAATAGATCAAAAAAACATATTTCTAGTTCTTTTGATTAATGAACTTTTGGCTCTTTTTTTAATTTGCTGTGAAAAAAAAATCGATTGAAACTTTAAAATACCAACTGAAAGTTTAAGAACTACATTACTTGGTTCGTTATATAATTTAAACCATTATTAAGAGCCGTTAAAGAGGTTCAATGGAGTCATGTGTAGCTCTGGATCCACAGGTTGCAGAGCCTTGCTTTCTGTGTCTCGCTGCAGCTTCTCCAGAACATTTATAGACTTCTTGGCTGCTTCTCTGATAAAGTTAGAGGGACATCCAGGTTTTGATCTTTTCTTATTAAAATGATCTACCGCACAATGCTGAATGGGATCAGAAACAAATGGACCGTATTTGCTGATTAGTTAACTTCAGAGGGGAACTAGTTGTACTGCATCTTCTTTAAGGAAAAGGATTACAATGATTTTGCTTGTAAAAAAATTGGAAACTGTGCATCATCCCTTTTACTTCTGCTTTATACTTTTATTGAATTTGGTAATGTAATGAAAAAAGGATCAAAGACTACAAATAGTTCTGATGGCAAAAGAGAAGATGAGTTTAATTTAAGAAGGTTATGAAGGGTTTTTATTGTAACCTTCTCAAGTTAATATGTTATTATCAACATGAGAGGGTTAATCAAGCAATGACATTGCTAAAAGATAGAATAACACACATGCATCTCACAGCTCTGTACTTTTTCTTCATTTAATTACAGCCTCATTCCAACTGGCATTAAATTATTATCAAGGAAATTCTATACACAATCATAAATTAGGTCAATGTGGAAAAAATGGTTATTTGAGGTTTTTCAAATGTATTATGAATAGAAAACTAATAAATTACATTTACATAACAATGCAGAGCCTTTACTGAATACTTTGTTGATCCACTTGTGGCCTCAAAGCCTCAAGTGTTTTGGAATCTGATACCACCAACCAAGCACACCCAACTATTTGCAGCTTCTGCCATTCCTCTTTGCAGTACCTCTCTAGCTCCATCAGGCTGGATAGGAGATGTATGTGCATGAGTTCTCCCTGACTTCTAAGGACAAACTCTTTAATTTTATGCTTGGTGTTTGTTTTCTGATTGGCTCTGTCAGCTATGGTACCTTACAGGTGTTCTCCTCTCCTATTCATGTCAAACAGCTGAATAAACCAAAGGTGGGCTCCATTTAAAGGTCCCATATCATGATTTTTAACCCTTATATTATTGATAAATTTGCAACAGTTTCAAAAGATGTTTTTTTACGTTTTGAAGAAAGAGATGAGCTTAACAACATTTAGAGTAACAAACTAAAATGTGGAAAAACTCTAGCGCTGTGAATACTTTCCAGATGCCCTGTATCTGTTATTTTTTTTTAGTTCAGGCTTTAATTTCATCATATTTCAGGCTGGTTCTCACTAGATTCATCAACTCCACCAACAATCATCTTCATCTAGCCAGAGATCCAATCTTATCCGTTACGAGTGCTTCTTCCAGCAGCTGCTTTTACGCAAGAAATTCATTTTCCAAATTTCTCTGACTGACCTCTGATCTACGAGCCTCTGCTTCCAATGAAGGATATTTTCAAACTCTAATGTATTTTACAGCTGCACACAGTTATGGGGTGTGTGCTGCCTAAGAAAAATAATAAAGTAGCTTAGTGCAGATAGGCTAAATCAAGGGCGGAAACCCCCTTCAGTAGCTCTCCGATAAAGACCCAAGGACAGTTCTCTGGAAGGTTTCCATAAAACTCTAATCCTTTTCCCTCAAAGCAGTTCTGCAATGCCGTTCTGCTGCACTTGTTTCCAGTGCGTGCATTTTTATGTCATGAAGAAGATTAAGAAACCAACAGATAATATGGACACATTCACATGCTTGTGCAGAGACTAGCCTGATTTTGTGCAGCTTGGAGAGGTCTGGGTTGAGGGTGGCAAACTTTTGGGCGAGCTTCCAGACAGTGACGATGAAGAAAAAAACATTCAGGATGATGATGAAGCAAACGGGACCAAAGAAGCTCCAGATCAGACCATGCTGCAGAGAAAGCCAACAGCTGGGAAAATAAGATGATGGGGAAAAAAGAATCACATCGTGTATCAGATAAACAGATAACAGCAAGTATGAGAACTCCTCTGTGTCCCAACCGTCAGATTAATATCCTGGTTTGATTCTTAAGTATTTACTCTCTTTCTAACGCGAACAAAAACAAAGCAATGTTTACTTACTGATCATCGGTGCCGTAGCCCCCTGATCTGATCATGGCGGATATACTAACGATTCCAAGAGGAACCCCGTAACCAATGAGGTAGAGGTAGAGGGGTCGGATGGTGGCGTTGAACACCAGGACAACCATTCTGTACAGCTGAACTCCTTCTAGAAGCATCCAGGTCATTACAGCCAAGAAGAAAAAATGAAGCAATGCAGCAACAAAACTGCAGCCAACCTGGAATATCAAAAATATGAAATGGAAAGAACGGGTAAAAATGGGGTATTTTTTCATGGACTCTTATTTATATTTATATAAAAAACATCTAACATCTTTATAAAGAGTAAAGATAAACTATTTTTACTGTTGCACAGAACTTCAAAAAACATGTATATGCTTAAATCTGGAAAGTGTGGGCTTTGTATTGCCTGCATTTATATTTAACTTAAAAAAGGAATGCAATTATTTTCAGTGGGTTCCTTCTGTGTATAGGGTAACCTAAACTGAAAAATTTTAGACCAACCTAGCGGCCTTTAATAGCTTGTGTTTTATGACTTTACTCCTTTTTTACTTCTTTAAATTCTCGTCACGGTGTGTTACCTTGGGACTGGTTCGAGAAATCCCAACCAAGAAGATGAGATCCGCCATTAAGAGGCAGATGCAGAGGTGCAGGTGGATGGTGGTGCGTGTGCCCTGAATGGATCGGCAGAACTTGAAGGTCAGGACGCTCAGTACAAGACAAACAAGGGAGATGCTCAGCCCAATCTTGGTCAGCAGTTGGAGTTCAAAGGTGTGCTGGAGAAGAGAAGATTGTTTTGGTGCCTTTCAGCTTTGATTGTTTTCATTTCAGTCTTAATTGATCACTCAGGTTCCTTTTTTCAGTTCCTTAACAGATTTGTCAGAGCCTCTCTGGGATCTCAAGTTTTTTTACTTCATCTCTTGTTATTCCCTAAGATTTGATTCTATTCCTAAAAAAACAAACAAAAAAAACCCTTTTCATCTCGCGATAAGACCGACATCTTTCTGTCTTCACTCTAGTCCAGTTCTCCCACACAGCATGACACAACCATCCAAACACTTTACTTGCTACGACATGTTATTACACCAAGTTCTATTTTATATGTTTCCAAAGATCAAATGCTTTTGATTCGACAAAGTGACATTGAAATCAAATTTCAACTTGTGTGCCATGCTTTCGTCGACCTTCGTTTTTTTACATTTGTACCCGATTCTACGATGAATAAAATAGTCTTTTTACATCTGTGTGAGTAAATTTAGATTTCCTCCAAACCTTTTTTTCTTTCATAAAGTTCCCACATCTCTAAAAAATGTAAATTATGCCCATGTGTCTGTATCAAATGTGACCTACCTTCATGGGATACAGGGCCATCAGTACTGCAAAGCTGCTTAGATGTTTGCATGAACACACAGTGTATGAGTCATTGGACAGTTCCTGGGAGCAACCATCTGGGGACCAGACTCCTCTCTCATTCCAGTATGCACAGATGTACCTCACCTCATCAGGCTGTTTTTTATCCTAATGTGCAAACCAAAACCAACAGTTAAATACAGGCTGTGTGTTACATTTATATCTTCATGAAATTTCTAAGACAGCCTTGCAAGTTGCAGGGTTATTGCCTCAAGTTTTCCAGCAGTCTGGTCATGATTACTGGCAGGAATTAAAGCTACTAGAAGGAGGGAGAGTAGTGTAGCTGACTCGGTCCAGAATGTTGTACCCACCCGTAGATGTCTGAATGTTATGTTGACAGGGCTGCTCAGGTTCTGAGTTGATGGGTTGGAAACCACAACAGAGACAACTTTGGAGAAAACCTGGAAGGAAATTGCATCTTTTTCTACATCTTCCATGTCTTCAAAAGATCTGTTCATAGAGCCTTCAAGGTTCTTGTAGCTCAGCAGTGCGGCTAGAGCAAAACCTATTAGGGATACTCAGAGTTAGTTTATGGTTTCAAAAAAAGCATTGGATGTTTATCAGGGTTAGGGATTTACCAGGGTACGGGCCTGTGCCGACTGCGGTTGTCCAGTCAGTGTTGAGATGAACATGCTCGCTGGTTAAACTGACCGGTCCAGCTGGAGGGTTAATTCCTCTTCTTACTGCAATTTTTACTTCTATTTTGGCAAGTATGACACATTGTTTGTCACCGAGAAGTTATTCAGGTTTATCGTTATCAGAGGAACTGGAAACCATGAGATCATAGATTGAATAATACCTGTCTTTTTAGTCTCCATCTTTGTGTTGTTGGCTTTGAGCTGCGGACCAATCAGTAAAATGGACTTCTCCATGGTGTTAAGCAGTTCACTCACACCGTTTTTGCTTTCCACATCTCCAGAGGACAGAACTGAGTCACTCGCAGTCAAAAGTTTCTAACAGTGATAGAGGGCAGAGACATTTTTATTTAAACATTTACTGACTTGGATGGGTTACATAAAAAAAAATACTATATAAGGTTTAGGATCTATTTTTTTTTTACAATTGAAAACACATTTTAAAAAAATCTCCTTCTCAATAGTTCCAAAGTGACACCATAAATTACATAATAGTTAATCACCAGAATGGTGAAATAAAAATAATCTGCACAAGATTAGAGAACAGTGTTATCAGCATATGGATGGATTTACCTTAGTGTAATGAAGTGATATTATTTATATAAATTAATAGAAGAATAGAAGACTGACATGTTATCTTAAGAAGTCTTAACATCTTCTCTCCTGACATACTGTAATCTCTTTAAATGTGTAATTAACATAAAGGTGAAATTAACTGTTGTTTAATAAACAAGTAATATAATTTACATAAAAGCTAATTAGAATTGGTCCAAGGACATAACCCTGAGGGACATCTTTAAGTTTGTTAAAATACAACAACGAGCATCTCCAGTCTCTGCCATGAACATCTACTTTTATAAAAGCCTGATATGACAATGCCAATAGAAAATGGATGTTTTTTTCTACTTCTAAAGCCCTGTGTCACAAATCAATGCACTTGTAAGCAAAAGGCTTGAGTTGACTGTTGTCCAATGAGTATTAATGGTGAGGGTAAATCTTAAAGTTTATAAACTCCCAAGCTGAGCTTTTCATTTTACTCTTCAAAATTATCATAATTACTTTTTTATTGAACATTTGATTTCCATTTTGGACTTTTCTTGGGTTTATTGTAATCTGATTATCATTTCTCTCACCACTCCAATGTTAAGGATTTTTTTATGTAACAGTTTTTTCTTGTAGAAGTAAAAAAAATGCTAAATCAAAAAGATGGAGTTGGGTCAACAGATAATGTCTATGTGGTTTGGAAATCTATTAGCATTTGTGTTTTATATATTTTTCTAACCTCAAGAAGCGCGTCTCCGTCAGCCTTCCCAAAGTTCATGTTGGACAAATCCAAACAGCTGTTTCTCATCATGGACACTATGTCTGCCAGATTTCCAAGTGACTATGAAACGCAGACAAAGAAAATAAAGAGCCATTCAACTTCCCACTGACTGCAGTTTATACATACAAAGCATTTAAAGGCAGCAGGTTCATGAGCACAGAAAAATTAGCCATCATGTTCTCGCAGGGAATTAGACATCAAATTGTAGGGCTACTCAAAGTTTATTAAATGATCAGCATTATGGGGGCTGCAGGATGTTCTTGTCCAAACATACCTTCACAACATTGCTGTCAGCACTAAAGCTGTCACACTTGAGCTCTACAAAAAAAGAAAAAAAAATGTAAATATTTACATAACCGTCACAGACGTTCATATGTTTGTCTGAAATGTTCTCGGAAAGCAGGTAAGTGTCACAGTAGTAAGTAAAACAGCAGTATAAGACAACCCGACATCACATTAATTACAACAGGAAATAACTGGATGGTTTCAAGGAGCATTTACAGTAAGACTAAAGCTGAGTGACATTATAAAGTGACACCACAGGATATGAATAATTACAGCTTTAGGCTGTAGTTAAGCAAACAGATTCAAAGACAAAAACCTGACTTTACTTTTTCAGAAGATCATGGTTACAGTCTATTAATTAAATGTAAATAATTAAAACTTTGACTTGGACATTTCTATGTCTGATAAACCATTGCTCACACTTACCTGAGCATTGAGTTCCTTCTTGGCCGTAGGCCGTGTATCCCCTATGACAGAGGCATCGATAACTCCCATTCAGGTTTTCACAGTTGCCATGCTCTCCACAAATACTGGGCTTAATGCATTCATCTATATCTGTAGAAAAGAATCAAACAGGACATTTTAGTAATAAAACAATAATGTGTAATTTAGACATTTTCTTTCCAACACATTAAACTGGCCACAATTTTATGGGGAGCCCGATCATTAAGTACCCTCTCTCTTCAAGAGCACTTAGTGAAATACTTCATAACTGGCTGATAACTTGTTTTTCTATTGGTACACTTTTCAAGTATTTTTTTTTTTTTTTGCTTTAATGTTAAAAATCAGAGTCATTGATGTTACTATATATTGTTCAGATGGGATGTAAAGCTGGGCCAAAGATTTTAGCAACTCCATTTTATCCTACTCAGCAACAGTCTTTTCAAAATGTAGCTAAACTGTTAAAAAGACTTGTCTTATTTTGTTTTTCTTTCATTAAAGCTACCAGAGATGGTTCCTTTCCCTATTAAGGGTTTAGAGTTCCCTGTAAAAAATGCTTTGAGATATTGTCCTTCCTTTTGAAAGAAAGTTTAAACAAATGTTTCTAAGTGCAGACAGATGCTCTCATAAAGAACAGTAGATACTAGGTCAGCATTATAATGCAATGACCAAAAGTAGATGCCATTATAAAAAATATCATTGGTATTTAATCAGCTCTATAACGAGAACGGCAAAATAAAAAATTAAAATAACAAAATCTTTCCTCTTCCAAGAAGCTATAATTATCGATTAAATGCACTTAATGCCCTCCAGGGTTTTGGTGCTTCAACCTTACTTGGCCTGGTCTCATGTACTAATAGCCTTAGAGGTAATTTGTCATTTTGCTCTGCATAGCAAAGATGACTGGGCCTCTTAATTTTCATAAAGGTTCTAAACTTCTGTTATTGTTACTTAATGTTTTAGCATTTATCAAATGGATCTCTGCTGAATAAACTAAGTGACATGATGTCTGACGCACATCCTAAGCTCAAAGTGTCCATATATGTCATGCATATCTATAGCATGTACTGGCTGGAAAATCAATTATGATTTATTAATGGATCGACTGTACAAGGAAAGGAATGAGCAAGATGGAGGACTGTCTGCTGATAGTGTTTTATTTTAGCTGTCTTCATTTTGCTTTATGAAATATGTTTAAATTGTAAGTATGGTTGTTGTAAGGAAGGAAAGAACAAAGGAAGGAAGGAAGGAAGGAAGGAAGGAAGGAAGGAAGGAAGGAAGGAAGGAAGGAAGGAAGGAAGGAAGGATACAAGGAAGGAACAAAGGAAGGAAGGATACAAGGAAGGAACAAAGGAAGGAAGGATACAAGGAAGGAACAAAGGAACAAAAGAAGGAAGGAACAAAGGAAGGAAGGATACAAGGAAGGAACAAAGGAACAAAGGAAGGAAGGAACAAAGGAAGGAAGGAACAAAGGAAGGAATAGAAGAAGGAATAAAGGAGCAAAGGAAGCAACAAAAGAAATGAAGGAACAAACAAGGCAATGGATGGAAGGATAGGAAAGGTAAGTAACAAAGGAAAGGAAAGAAGGGAGAAAATAGGGGGGGTGAGATGACACAGAGGGAAGCAAGAAGGAAGGGCACAACATTTTGACAATAGCATAGGAAATAAAGTCCGGAATTACAAACATTTTCCACACTTTCCACTTTCCACACTGTATTATAAAACTCTGAAATCAAATTCCATACATTTACAGACTGCATTAAAACTATTTTGAACCATTACTGAAAAAAAAAAATACAAAGAAAGAATTGCCACTCACCTGTGCAATCTCCAGGGCTATTGTCAAAAATATACCCAGAGTTACAGGAACAATGATAACTCCCAATCAGATTCACACATTCACCATAATGAGTACATTTTGCAGGGCTTTCCATGCATTCGTTAATATCTGACAAAAGAGAAAATGCAGAAACCGTTAATAGCTGGTTAAAAACTACATGCTCAAACGTTTAGAGTTTGACTTACCAACACACTGTCCTTTCAAAGCAAAGAAATCGGGTTGTCCTCTCACATTTTTAAACCCGGGTAGACAGTTACAGTAGTAGCTGCCATTGGTGTTGAAGCACTTTGAGTTCTTCCCACATAAACCTGGATCTTCTTTACACTCATCTAAATCTGTAAAATTGAAAAGTACAGTTTGAGATGTAGCTTGCAGGAAGCATGTCAAGATAGAAAAAGGTTTGCGATAAAATTGTCCTGTTCTGTATTTCTGGTCCTTTATCAAAGAATTTTAAACAAACCTATGTAACCTAATCTAAAATCGTATTTTTTAAATGTAATATATTACAATCAGAGGTGGGTAAAGTACCAAGAAATGTACACAAGTAGAAGTAGCAGTACTTCAACATATTTCTACTTGAGTAAAGTAAAAAAGTGCCCTCCAATAAGTAAGAGTGTAAAAGTACTTCGTAAAAGGTTATTCTAGTGCTAAGTAACTGTTTAAGGCTATGTATAAATTTCTTTTTGTTTTAATGAGTGAAATAAGTAAATTGATAGAAATAAAAACTGTATTGAAAAAAATAAACACTTTTAAAAATCTATTTTTTGACATCAAAGCCATAAAGTTTATAAAGAATGTGTGACAGAACAGCAAGCTACCTCTACTGACAATATATACTGTACCTTTTACCTTATATTACCTTGACCTCCATGTCTTAGAAATATCAGCTTATAAAAGTACATCATAACAGCAAAGATTGTGTACCTAAGAGAATGCTTTTTCAGTGAAACTGAAACTGTCTGCCTGTGTCTGCTGTATTTGAGGTTAAAATGTCCTTGGTCTTTTTTTTAATGAAATTACTCGTAGTTGATAGAGCAGCCAAAGATTTTTTTAAAAAGTATCAAAACCTCATGATGATATCACTTAAGTAAAAGTATGATGTGGTGAAACTACTCCTAAAAGTTTTTCATTTTGTTTTTTTTTTTATTTGCTCAAGTACATGTGACTAAGTGAGTGTAACCTGTTCCTACCCACCTCTGTTTACAATAACTGTAAAAAAAATAATAGTTTGTTTAATCCACCCACTGATAAAGCCCTTTTTGAATGAGACTGCATGTCTTAAGCAAACATTAGACTAAAGGCAGGGTGGTTTGTGAAAAATGTACCTTCACATATGGTGCCGTTCATTTGGAAGCCAATTGGACACCCAAACACATCTGTCTGCAATGCACACATAAGCCCTGTGGAGGGAAACAACAAAATACTTCATATATTCGATTTCATAGATATATCACAAAAGCAAGTTAAGACATTTTACTTCAAAACTGTGATGATACATATAAAAAGGTGAAGTATTATGCCTTTCCATGCATGTTGATGATGTTTCCTAACCTTTTGTCAGCTACAAAAGGCTACGACACTAAAACGCTTCTGCTGAAACTCAACAAGCATTAAAATCCATTGGTAATAAATCATGCAGTGGTTTTCACACCATCTTCCATATTGTTGTACTTATGTTACAGTAAGAATCGGCGCGAGTGGCCATGTGCCAAGACTGCTTCGGGGTTTTAAAGGAAGACTGGGGGGTTTTAGCAGTTCAGCTGAACTGATCTTTAACGCTATTTGCCCAAATAACCCCAGAAACAAGGTTTAGTAAGGCAATCTGGACAGACTGAAATACAGGTGTTAAGTGTTGGAAGTGGAGGCTAGTAAGGAAATTTTAAATAATTCTTTCTATATAAGTAAGAGCTTATGGCAGGAGCTAAAATTTGCTCCTTTGCCAAAAAAAAAGATGTTTTGTTAGTGTAGATGAACTGCTTACATCTACTTTAGTAATGTGATAGGGATGACATTTTTCATGGATGAGTGTGAATTACCTGACTTGTCAGCCAGCTCCCTCTAAAATGCATGAGTTGCAAAGAAACATCAGTACAGTAAGAACTTAAACTGGTAATGGCAATGCACATTTCCTCCTGCTTTCCCTCTGTAACACTAGGATCAGCTCTGTGCAGTGTTACAGATAATTCATCTGGGCATTCTAAGCGGGCTAATAAATAATAACCCATCATAATGAGCCAGCATCTCTGAAATCCCTCTGACTCCTTCTATCATTGATTCCCTCCAGCAGTGCCAAAGTTTATTTCGTTCCACAGTTATGTGCAACTTTACGCAATAGTTCTAGACCTTGTCCAACCTAGAAATTATCACAACTGAAATCTTTTGAAGTTAATCTGTTGATTCACCATAATTTTGTTCTCACAGAGAATGACAGGGCCTCTATATTATTTACATGTTAGATAAGCTCCTCACCAAGCAGAACAGTGCTCATTCACAATTACACATATTAACATAAAGATGAAATATAAAGACAACATCCAACTGAGGTTATTTCACTATTATTGGTGTTGTTTTAAGCTATTGTATCAAGCTAAATATGATTAAGGCTTAAGTTCATAAAACTATCTGGTTATATGCTTCTTGTTTTCCACACGCTTACATACTTTTAGAGAGAGCTTTAAAAATAGGGGTGATGCCTTCAAGTAACTGTTGAAGAGCTGCATTTTATGACAAATAAAAGCTGTTTTTATGCGCATGGATTTTTGAATCCACTTTTGAAACATTTTTTTTCTAATGCTGCTGTTTTTTTAACTTTCTAACCCAGAGCAAACAGAGTTTTTACACCGATTCCTGTAGATGTGTTAAATTAAACGTAGAGCAACTAACCTAGAAGAATTCAGGTTGCTTAATAATGCTGTGATTTCTAAAGGGTAAAAGGTGTGATGAAGTTAGCAGTTAATGAATTTGCAAGATAGAAAATTGAACAAATTGTACAAATTGAACTTATGTTCTCTAAGGGTTGTTTTTAATGACCTAATAAAAGCGAATTCACACACACACACACACACAAAACCTGCAATATGTGATTCAAAATAGCAGGTCATGATTTTTCCCATCAATAGTTACAACAAACTTTCATGAAATTCTCAGAGGAATAAATATGTTTTATATATGTTTTTAAACTATGTTCTGGAATGCTTGGTCTACCTTAAATATGGTTCAGATAAAAGGGTTTAAACCCAGTAGGTCTGAGACAAACCACAGGCATGGAAAAATATCTGAACAAACATATTGCATAATAAATTTTGTAAAGATGTGTTCGGGGAAGGAGAAGCTAAAGCATTGAGACTTGCTTCAAAGAGAAAGCAAGAAACAGGGTGAGAGGGCATGAGAAAAACTCTAGAAAAAACAAATACAGCAAACAAACATATAGAGCACTGGTGGAGGCCTTTTTTAAAGCACTATTCCTGGCCTGCGATACCATGATTTAATTTAGTTTAGGGGTTTGTCTATAATTTACCAAGTGAGTAATATATTATATATCTACTGTAATTAGTATACAATACTAAAAACTATTCGGATAATTTGTTGGTTATATTTAAAAATGTCCAACAATTCTTTGTAGCATAAAATGCCAACCAAAAGTGAAAATCCAATCTTAGCCTGTTTTGTGTTTGCTTTGACCCGGATGACTGAGAATTTCTACAGGAAAAAAATTGCTAAACATGTAAGAGCAAGAAAAGGAAGTTTTGCAAAAAGTATTTCATTTTAATGCATTCCAAGAACAACAACATATCACAACAATAACCTGTGTAAAAAACAAACAAAATAATTTGCAGGAAACTATCCAAAACCTTATGTGACAAACCAATTTTCCCTTTTGTTAAATCAGAAATAAATTCTGATAACCTTATTTGCGGAAAAAAATATTTTGATTTCCTCAGCCTGATTACTCCCTGACCCCCCGTATCAATAAGTCAGCTAAACAGAACCTGTCTGACAATATGAAATAGAAATGTACCTTGTTAAAAGGAAAACTAAAGAAAGGTAATTCACCTTTAAACCTCTGGAAAGGGTTGCAAAGCCATTTCACGCCCTGGTCTCGAATGAACGACAGTTACAGATATAATCTACAAACGGAGACAGTATGGGATGAGGGTGAACTGTCCCAGAAGTGGAAAAACTACTCAGAGAATACATCAGTGACTCAACCCAGGAAGTCACAGCAAGGGACAACAACTAAGGCTCTACAGGCCTCACTTGCCTCAGTTCAGTTTAGCTTTCATGGTTCAGTCATAAGAAAAGAACTGGTTGAAACTGGTTTCCACAGGAAGTAAAAAAGTAACACAAACCCTCATCTTTTTTTCCCAAAACAAATGCCAACATACTGATAACAGTCTACTAGATAACACAACCATAACCCTTGTGTAGTTAGGATCACAGAACCATTACAGCAGGTAGGTAGGCAGGTACTTTAATCATCCAAGAGGGGAATACATAAGATTCAAAGATCAGCAGAGGTTTATCATGTTATTTTTCATCATTTCCAGCGTAATGTACATTACAAGGATATGCTCAAATGTTTACAGAGGCATATATGTAGGTTCGATTCTACTGTTTACTGTGTAACATGAATTTCTTGCACATATCTTAGTGAAAAGTGATTCTGAACTAAAAACTAAGGGGTGCTGCTAAGATGCTGCTAAGATTTAATAGCTACTGCTTAGTTCATGTACCCTCACTCAATCCATTAACTATTATCATGTATCCAAAAAAAGCTCTGAAATACAAAATCTGACCTTTATTTCCCCCTAAAAAAAAACAGGACGAATGCTGTTATTGTTGATGTTGGTGAAAAAAATCATAACCTCTCCACATATCGTCTCTTATTAATAAAGTCACATTTCTGGCTCTTAGCTTAACCTTTCTTGTACAGTCAAAAGGAGATTTTTCATTCTCTGGGTAAAAATATGTTTTGTATGAGCTCATCAAATCTATTAATATGTGTTTTGATTTTAACTTTCTTGCTAAAGCATTTGGTGGAAATCAAAAAAAGGAAGTTTTACACAGTCCTTAGTTGTGCCAGGTTGATTTGGATAACTATCCTTGAAGTGCTTGATAACCCCATTTCTTCTGGGCTGACTTATCAAGTCCTAAGCAAAGGAAAGCCACGCCATCTGTACAAACTGCTTCTGAGATAATGATGAATCAGTCATTCTTTTTTTAATGTTTTTTTAAAGATTTGTCTTAAGATGATTTATCCAAAACATCAGACTGCCACTATTTAACAGACTGAAAAATGTCTTAAGGCGTAATTCTTTAACAAATGAGTCGGCAATGGGAATGAAACATATTCTAGGACTATCTGCCGTGGACCCATCAATCAATAACCTCCCAGCACCATAATCGTTGAAGATTTACTAACTCGTGAATACAATAAAACTTGTGACTTTGTTTCCCTATTCTTCTATAAACCTCAACCGTAACACACCAACATAAACAGCCCTTCAAAACAGACTAACGTCAGTCACATTTCCATGACTAAGGAGCGAAGGAAACTGCTTAAAAACAGAGCTCCATTTAACATTCCAAGAGCCTTTCACTGTGATTCCCTCCTCTGACCACAATGAGCCTTGTGTTGCGGCATGACAGTGCTGGGGTCCCATAATACAGAGGCCTGAGGCTGACCAGACAGGGTTTGACTGAGCCAAGGAAATGAGAGTGAGAAAAACTGTGTCTGAGTCTGATTATGTGGTTAAATGTCTGCTGATGGAAACTGAGACAGAAAGTGTTAAGAGCTCTTGGCCTAGTTAGTTATTTTTTATGACGATGTTCCCAGTATATTGCATGAATAGACACTATGAGGTAACATTAAAATACATATTTAAATTCCCTTCAAAAAACTGCATAACTCTGGGGGTTTTGGCTAAAATCAAAACATTGCATCAGACTCCATCCACTGGATTTAACCTTTGACACTGTTCATTGCACTGTATTCACCTATGCAAGCTTGTAGCCTAATTTCATTGCAATCTTTAAAAGATACAGGTTACAAAT
>JAUZNJ010004249.1:0-18513 GCA_034780135.1 Jordanella pulchra | reverse complement strand
AGATAGATAGATAGATAGATAGATAGATAGATAGATAGATAGATAGATAGATAGATAGATAGATAGATAGATATGCTGTTACATCACATAACATGGTGACACAAGATGTCCTCAGGGATGTTTACATCACCTGAACGTTTTCTAATCCAAACAAACACCGCTCCACTTTTTAAGAATACAATCAACACAATCCATCATTTAACATGGAGAATTCTCTCTTTCTTCAAAACACCGCTGTTTTCAGGTACATCTTTATTGTTTTGTTTATACATTAGGGAGAAGGAAAACTAAGACTTTCATTTAAAATACAGCCTTTGAGACACAATGTAAAACTCAGTTAGTTATACCATCGATATGTAGGGTGCGTTATTTCACACTAGATATTAATGTCATGCTGTTATCTTGCCAGCCTTAAGTTTGACGGGTGATTATTTAACAGAGAAACCTCGGTAGCTTCATGTTAGCATTAGCCTTCAGTTCTTTTCATGCTATAGCAACGGAACAAAGGTCTGATTTATCTCCGTCTGATTTCACCTCATCATACCTGTTCAGCAGCAGCGTGCAACCTGGGCTCAGTAAACTCTTGCTCAGTATTACATTATTTGAAGGACGTCCTCCCAGCCTGGAGAGCGACCTCAACACCGTCGCCGCCATCTTGGCTGTTAAACAACCGGCCTGGTTCTTCTTTCTGAGGCTCCGCCAAGAACTTAACAGTTGTTACCGCCACCTGTTGGCGTGAATATGAACTGTGATACTTCTCAATGTTTGACATGTCGTTTACCACATGAGTTATGCTTATCTATAAAGTAATCCCTTGCAAACCTTTTCTAGTTATCTTATTTTTTAAACAAAATGAAATTATTTGTATTCAACATGCATTTTTTGAATAAATATAAATATTTCAAAAGACAGGATAGTGTCAGATTATGAATCTCCAAGCAACATTTAAGTAACAAATAGAACAGAAACAGAAGTTAGTTTGTTTTTTTCTGGGGTTGACTTTAAGATTTTTTCCAAAAGAAAAATTCAATTCTAAAAAGTTTCTGTTGGGTAACAGAGGAGCAGTAATGGATTATAGACGGCCGGATGTGTGGTTATCAGTGATGAAACCTGAGTCTGCATTGAAAAAAGGAATGATATTAAAAAGATTCTTTGGTGCCATCCTTGTTAAAAATCTGAAGGTGACTGGTATCTAATAACAATCAGTGTATTTCCTCATTTAGCAATAATATGATGGTATGTGTAAAATATTTCATTCAAATATAACTTATTGATCCCAGAGTTAGATTAAAGCTTTTTTAACTCATAGTGTTTTTTCAAGGACTTGTTGTTGATGAGGAAAGCTGTAGAAAGTAAGGATCTCCTGCAGCAGATCAGGCAGAGCCTTTGACTGAAGATACTCTGTTGTTGTTTAACAATCTTCTGGAGGATAATCACTGTATTCCATTATGTTCTTCATTTCTTGATGAGGATTTCTTTGCTAAATCATCTCCACATGTTTTAGAGTAGATCTAGAATAGAGCTTGCCTTCTTTATCAGTTTGTTTAGATTCTTTCAGTAATTTGCTATGATGCTGTAAACAAATGATGACAGTAGAGATTTTACTCTCCACAAAAGACTTACAGGATGTAAGGACCTAAACTTCCTCAAGAGGTAAAGTCTGCTATGTTCCTTGTTGTAGACGGTTTCACAGTTGCGTCTCCAGTCGAGTCTGTTGTCCAAGAGAACACCAATATATTTATACTCCTACACCACCTCCATTCTTCTCCAATGATGTTAAATGAATTCGATTTTTTTTCTGTTCCTTCTGAAATTTTGCAAACATCCCAATTCAATTCAGTTTATTTATAGCTCCAATTCACAACATATCTCAAGTCAACCAGATCCTCCAGTTACATTGGTTGGAAATTTACTTTCTAGGGACAACCAGCTGATTGCATCGGCTCATTGACTCAACAGCATCCCTCACACCAAGCGTGCATGTAGCGACAGTGGAGAGGAAACCTCCATTAGAACCAGCCTGAGTGTGAGGAATCTGCTGAGGAAGACGGGGGTTCAAGGAGACAGAAGCATCTCCCGTGTTTTGTTTACATTTAGGATCAGATTGTTTCCACTCTGTGCCATGAGTGATTTACCACATCTGTGTTCTAAGGTTCTTGTCCATCAGAGATGCCCCCAATGACTGCAGACACATCTCAATTATTCTGCAGATAAAAGGTGTACATTATCCACCAACAGAAATAATTCCATATTTTACTTCAGACAACAATCAATAACTTTATTTCAAGCATACTTAAAAATAAAAAATACTTTACTTATGTAGATGTTTTAAGTTCAGGTTCATTTTAGTATTTTTAATAATGTAACATAATAGAATAATATTTATCTTTGGTTTTAACTTCTTTAACTTGAATAAACATTTAATTGTGCTGATTGTAAATGTTATGTTTATAAATAAAATTTCTTGCACTAAAGTGCGTCTACATTATACAGTATGCTACAAAGCACTGTTTTCACATAAACACAAACTTTGGCATTGAAAGATATTTATTCAGTAGCTTTATGCTCTATCCCCAACTGCTTCTATCCAGATTCTCAGTATTTACATCTTTTAATGTTTTTAGTTTTATTTAGAGATGTGAATCCATACACTTTTATTTACCTTTTGCTTTGTCACTGATATAACTAAACTTTAGTGGCGTCAAGTGGTATTTCTATTTATGTTTTAGACTGACGCGAACAACATCTCTTATTTTTCAAATAAATCATTAAAGATTTTAATGAGGCTCTTGTTAATAAAGCTAAAGCTGTTTAAGTTAGTTTATGGTTGGTTTTATGCGCTGAGCAGTTGTTCGTTGTTCTCTGCATTACACAGAAGACTCTAAGATGACTGCAGAGACAAAGTCCATCCCCATAAAACATAAAAACTCATTTTTAAGAGAGAATGAATTCTGTATCAGTCTTCCTTATTTGTAGGATATTGTAGTAATAATTAATTGGTCTCCTTTTGTTTTCAGCTTTTGCTTAATATATAAACTTCAAAATGTCAAAGTAGGAGATTCCACATGATGGCGACACTGCTGGCACCCTCTGGTTTAGAGAATTGCTTCTTCCACATGCGCTAAATTACATCCATATATAAACAAATGCCCCCCCTTCCTGTAGCACTGCCCCTGGTTTCTTTTGATCTTTTAACATCAGTAATAGGTGCTACACATTGTCAACTGTTAGCTAAAGCTAATAAACAAGATGAATGTTTATGAATACAATAAGGTAAAACATTTTATATCAACAGAAATAATAGCAAATTCATAAAATTATTCAAAGCTTAAAGCATTGATTTAAAAAATGAATTATGAATAGCAATTGGCCTCCATATTTTATCCAGCATAAACCTAAATATGTTCAAAAGCTCTGGTTCTGCTGCCACTTTCTGAAATGTTTTTTAAAAATCCCAATGATTCTGTTGAACCTGCTTTAAATGAACATTTTCATGCAAAAACAACAAAACTGCTGCAGTTCAAAGCGTTTGGCTGCACAACTGAGTCGACAGTGTTTCAGCTGTAATCTGTGGCTCAGCATTCAAACAGGAGACAAAAACAAGAGACTTCATTAAAAAACAGTGCTTTTTATTTATGTAATACTGTGGAAAAATAATTACATACCATTTTTAAAAAATATCGAAGATAATGAAATAAAAAAAATGAGTTTGATAACGTTTGTCGTACATCTTTTTGAACAGCTGTCTCTGCTACCAACGGTACGATAAGATAAACATTGGATTCTCCTAAATTCAAAGACACAATAATACAGGATACAGTCCTACCAGAGGTATAAAAGGAGTGTAACAGGTTTGTGAGAAATGATACTAAAACACACACACACACACACACTCATTCGAGCTTCTATACAAACACACTGTACAAATGGAAGTGTGCACCACCCCCCTCCCTCCCTGTGATCTTTTTGCTCCCATTCACACTCGCAGTCACACTCTAATAACATGTCAATACTGTGGACAAGCCTTCATTAAACCTCTCTCCACACATTCTCCTTCAGCCGGATTTGGCAGACGAACAATGAAGGAATGATTCAAAATGGAAACGGATGAACTGCTCCCCCCATAAGGCCACTCTAAAGCCATCCTCCATGTTTGTTGTCTCTCAGTCTGCGCCAAGCTCAGTTAAAAACATGAGGTTCCGAGCCAACGACTCCAGCCTGGCCTCATAAAACAGCGTCCAACCAACAGAGGGAGCTTCTACTGCATACACGTGGTCAAAGGAATATGAACGTTTGGCACAAGGTTTTCATCTTTCGTTTGCTTTTTTTTTTTTGAAACGGGACTGAAACACATCCCCGATCCAGGGTTCCGCCGTTGGCACAACTCTTCACTTGCACTCCAAAACGTTTTGGTCCGTTACATCATACATGATTACATACATGTTTTTACGCCGACAAAAATAATTCTGTAATGTTAAAAAATAGAATACAAAGCTCTAGTCTGGTGTGCAAACAAACAGAAGACGCAACAGAGATATAGTTAAGAGACGTCAGAGAATGAATACTGTGGATGAAGTGCAACATGATGGTCAACCACCCACCCACCCTCCCCCCAAACGCTGCCTAACAGGCCCGGCTGTACTGTACACACGGGATACTACATACTGTTTATGTGCTCTATGTTCACTGAATAAGACAACCAGCTAAAAAAAGCTCAAAATGGCGGCTTCCGCTGGCTGAGGTCGCTTTCAATCAGCGCGTACCATATTTGACAGCTTTGCTTCAAGATTTCCTTCGTCTCTTCACGACGTCAGTTCAGAGCAGGCTGTGGTGGTGGGGGCGGGGTCCTCCGATCTACCATCTCTGGTCCTCTCTCGGTCTGATTGTGACTTGCGCTGTTCGCTCTCACAGAGCTCAAACATCGGGAGTTGAGGGAACACTGCACCATGTGGAGTTTCCCATCCCTGTCTCATTAAGCCTCCTTCCTTTCAGCCAGTTTTCTCTGCTCTCTGCTTTAAATTCCTCCTCTCTCTCTCTCTCTCTCATGGTTGTGGTTTAGGAATGGTTTTGTGCCTGTGTGTTTGTGTGTGTTTTAGACATGTGGAAATGTCTCCATGTGTGTGGTCTGTGTGACACTATTTATAAGATGCCTCTTAATGCTCGGCTAAGACTGTGGGGGGGTGGGGGGTGGGTCTCTGAGTCTGGCTCTCACACGTGAGTCTGCATTCGCTGCGTGTGTCGGCTGTGAGAGTAGTCAGAGTGCTGCGAGGTGTAGGAGAAGCGAGTGGAGCTGCCGTACTTCCCCAGTCCAGTCTCTGAAGCAGCGGGGGCCGGACCCCCGGGACTGACCCCGACCCCTGGGGTTGCCACCCCAGATCCGACCCCGTACATCTCGTAGGAGGGGCCGGCCTCCAGCGGGGCCAGGCTGGACGGTGCAAAACCCATGCGGTAGGTCTGGTAGTGCGAAGGGTAGCCGTAGTTGTCGTAGGCTAGCTGGGAGGTGGAGTCCAGAAGGCTGCAGTCCCCTGGGAAGTCAGGGGCCGTCGGGGCAGGGTTAGTGGGGGGCTGCTGGCTCTGGCCCCCACGGGTGAAAGTGTTGAACTGGGCGTAACTGATGTGAGACAGTCTGGACGGGGGCCGAGGATCGTAGCAGGCTTGCGGACGTCCGGGGGAGGTTAGAGGACCCGGGGGGACGGGGGCCCCTCCGCTGGCTGTGGCTCCAGAGCCTCCAGTGCTGCTACTGATCGATGCTGCTCCCCCTGGGGTCCCTGCAGGGGAGCGGTAGTCGGCATAATGCAACGTGGAACGGGACCCTGGGTGGACTTCGTCCTGGGTGGAAGCTCGCACGTTGTAGTAGCCGTTAGTGGGGTCCTAAAGAGACAGACAGAAATAAGCTTAATTTAGATTAATTTCAAAAACAATCAAAAACATGCAATGTTTGTCTGTGACTTTTACTGGGACTGTATGCAACAGATCAACACGGAATTATAGAGCAGAAGAAGAATCTTATTTACAATCCACATGTACATATTGTTGGTCAATTAACAGGTGAATAACTGGAGGGAGTTTGAAGTGCTTTGATAGAAGAATGGATAAAGAGTTGTAAAGGTTGTAAAGATGTTTAATCTTCTTCTCAACTGAATCTTCACCACTAATAGACATGAACATGTTTAACCTGCAGCTAACTTTGTCATATGTAGTGGAGGATTTGTTCAGGATATATTGTGGTAGTTTTCTGCCAACAGCAGGATCTTGAATGGTGGCCTAAGAGTACAGTGCTGGTCTCATCTGACCAGAGGACCTACTTCACCATCTTCACTGTGTACTCATCATGTTAGGTGGGAAACAGGACATCTTATGGCTAAATTTAAACCTGTCTGCCATGTTCTTTGGCTTTAATGTGGCTGTTTTTATTTTGCATGGGATATGTACAGCATTGAAATAACCTTAAAGCAACGCTGTGTAACTTTTAACAACTAGGGGAGCAAGACATGCAACTGGCCCTGAAAGCAATAGGCCTCATTGCTCTGTTGCTAAATGAAACGGTCAGCCTGTGTGTTTTGGTGTCTCATGGAAAAACCCATTGGACCAGCAGATAGAGAAGTTATGGAGAAACTTTTAAAGACAAAGACACATTCAGATTTTAGTCAGGCAATCTGGTGGTTGCCTATCAACAGTTTAGTTAGTTCTGGTGTTTAGGGGGAGCTCAGACTGTCTACAGTATTTGTTATACATCTCTGTATGTTATAAATCAATCTTTTTGGTTCAATAGGAATAGACTCTTATGCTTTAATTTTAATGATGTATAAGAAAACATTTTTCGTTTATTCATTCAGTATTTATCGGTTGTAAAAATTGTTAATTTATACTGACGTACTGTTATTTAAAAAATTCAGCTTACTGTGCTTTTTTCGATGGATAAAATCAATCAACTTTAGATGAATTCATGAATTGACAACTTGCATCCACCTTTTCACTGAATCTAATAATTGGTTTGCTAATTCCTTTTTTCTATTATTAATAAGCCAGTTTATTTAAGGCTTATTTGTGTCTCTAGCTTTGCTTTGCTGCTTTAGCGCTCCAGGCGGCGGGTCGGAAAAGGAAGAAAAAAAAGAAAGGACGTCAGGATGATCTAACAACGTCCTGAGGTGGATTCCTGTCTGTGTCTCTTCCCTATGATCTGAGGCGGCGCTTCAGCTCCAGGGCTCTGCCTTTATTTGCCCTCACAGATTATTCATTCTTTCTCTGAAGGAGAAACATTCATGCAGCTTGGGGATTTAAAATGCATTATCACAAACACTGCAGCCTAAGAGTTTCACTTTATTTATGCTTTTCTTTGTTAACTCTGAAGTGTTTTGATTCATTAAACAAAACTTGACATTCATCAAAGATAAGATGAGTAAAAATCAGGAGTTTATAGCTGATGGTTTTAATCTAAAGGATCAGAAAGTGATCGAACCAAAGTGGCTCTATGTGAGAAAGTAACCAAACAACAGCTGTCAGGTGTTAGCAATCACAGACTATACATGTTTTACAGAATTAGCCTCTTCTTTGCAGATTTAGATAAATTGAACTGCAACAAAGGAGTTTTTAATCACCAGGTTCCTGTTTAAGGTCAGCATCTTATTTCCATTTAAGATTGTACTTTGAGTTAATCAGCAGTAGACTGGATCATTGTCCTGCAGCCAAACTAAATGATGTGACATTCTCCCTTAGGATGCTTTAGTAAAAGGCAGAACTAATAACTGAGAACTGGAGTCGCAAAGAGTCAATAAGGTAAGTTCTAACTGGCCCACACCCCCAGGACTGACGAACGTCTACTTAGCTTTCCAAAAGATCTGTTTAATAATAACAACATTAGGATTTCAAAACATGAATAATTAGGTTTATTATGTAGGATCAGATGGGGGGTGCTGTACTCATTCAGATTCTCTAACTTCAGTATAACAGCATCTTAATGATCTAAAACATACTAATTAAAAAGAAACCTTTTGAAAGCCCTTATAGTATCAAATAATGTTTTAGGTATTGACATTATGATCCCTACACCTGTAGTTCACCCATACTAAAGCTTTTCAGTTTAATTCCAGCTCCATGTTGGCCTATAACACGTCACTAAAGTGTTTTAGACTTTATTTTGTGTTTACTCACATCAGGAAAGCCTTTCATTTGCTTGTCTTCTTCTGGCCTTTATTTTTTGTTTGGTCTGGTTTGTATTCAAATTGTGCTTTTTGCAGGTGGTCTATTATACACAGAAAAGCCCTATGTGAGACAATTGTTGCTCCCATTGGTCAGAACTGACTGCAGCAGGACAGAGAACAAACCCAGAAAACTACTCCAGGGATCAACATGCAGCACCTCTGTTGTGCATAATTATGCTGTTATTAAAGCTGCCAAATTTTCCAAATATAGATTCTGAGGTTGACTTTAAATTGTCGGTATGGCAGCAGCGTTGCTAAGCAACAAACAGCATTACAGGTATGATTTTGAAACTTCGTTTACTATTACGGTGGCTTGCTAGGTCCAAGAATCGTCTGCTTTCTGTGTTTGAGCCGGCTTATATTCAGACATGAAGCAAACCTCAACAGAATCCGTTTGGAAGCGAACCCGCCTTTGACCCAAGGGTCTGACTAAGAGGAGAATCCAACTTTGGTACGTTTAAAGCAATGGAGCTGAGCGAGTCGGCATTTTCCAAAGAGGAGGTGTGGAAAAGAAGCAAAGATCCAAGATCAAGTGAACAAAAACACAAAAAATTTGGAAGCAAAGAAAGAAAAGACAAGAGAAGTGTTCAGAACACCATGTGGACATTGGAGTCCATTGAGGCGGAACTAGAGCTGCAGAAGCCAAGCGTGTATGACTGCAGCCTGGAGTCCTCAGCTACACCCTCCAAGCTCTTGCCTTTCAAAAAAAAAAACACGTTACATATCATAACCTGTCCTATTGAGCAAATGTGCAGTTTAATTAATTATCTACCATTTTATAATGTAGATATTAAAAATAAAATACAAAAAAAACCCGGAAAGATTATTTGTTTTGGTTCAAGAATGAATTTTGTGAAGTTAGGTTTAATACAAAGCAGATTAGTGAGGAGAATCGACAACAGCACATGCTTGAGTCACAATATATGATGCATCCCTGAATGTGGTGAAACACCAGACATTTGGTTACTTGGAAACAGGACAAGTCATGATAGCATCTGGCCAGAGTCCAGGTGCCTCCAATTTAAGCCTGATTGCTGGTTGCCAAGACCTGGATTACAAAGGCATGATGACAATATGTGATGTTTTATTTTGAAAGGTAAGAGATGAAGGCCACTGCTTAAGTTCACCAGTCGAGCACCATGAGGTGAGCGCCATGAAACAGGGATGTGTGAGTAAGAACGGCCAGCAGATGGCGTACAACTGTGTTTGTTTCTGCTGATTCCAACCAGAACAAATATTTCTGAAGGACTGAGAAGGATGAAGTAAACACTATCAAATCTGTTGGCATATGTTTGAAAATCAATATATGGTTTTTAGTGTTCTTTATAGGTAAAGGACAAAGTAAGCCTCATTAAAAGGATTCATCCCAACTCCAAAAAACAAACAAACAACTTAACAGCAAAGGAACAGCTCACCTTTAGGTCGTACTCCTGGCGGGTGTCCAGGGTTTCGCTCCGGAGGTCCGACTTGAGTTCTATGTCATCTTTAAAAGGCTGATTAGAGGGAGAGAAGGACACAGAAGGGAGAAACTAAACCGTCAAACAACAGAACGAACAAAAAGAAGAGGAGCCAGAACAGAAAACAGGAGAGGGAAGGAGAAAACAGAGTATGAGAGAAAAAGAGAAAGTGGAGTTAAAAAGGAGCGAGTGAAGAGAAGTTGGTGTTTGTTTTTTAGTGAAAAGGTACAGTGTGGTTCACTGCAGGGAGTTACTCTACAGCTAGAAGCTAAGGAAACAGATCCCAACCCAAACACAAACATCCTGCTCGCTGCCGCTCACCGAGTACATGGCCTTGACCATACGCGAGGCCGTGGAAACGCTGCCGGAGTCCTCTTCCAGGCTGTGAGTCTCCTTCGTAATCGTCTCCACCTTGATGTCAGGCTTCCCCAGCGTGACCCCGCGCCGGCCTGGAGCACAAACACAGAGTTAGAAACACGCCTGTAGAGTGAGGCTCTTTCACCATCTGTGGGACTGAAGCCAAACAAAACCAACAGCCCTGCAGTGGATAAGAAGTTGACTCGTCTTGACTTTGGTACAAATCTTAAACCTTTAATAAGAAATACGAAGAGTTCTGCATGAGGAACAGAGAGGAAGACTCACTGCCTTTTCGCTGCCGGTAGAAGATGAGAACAAGAACGAGCAGGAAGATGAAGAGCAGGATGGTAGAGCAGACAGTGACACCGGCTATTATCCCCACCGGAACCTCCTCTGTGACGACAGGCGGGAGCAAAGGTTAGGAAGACAGCCGCGCTCTGGCCTCTCACTCAAACGGTGTGCTGCGAGCTCACCTGTCTCCTCCAGGGTGATGATCATGGTCCCGGGGCCGAACAAGTTCCAGGCCGTGCAGTTGTAGGTGGACAGGAAGTCCGACTCCATCACATTGTTGATGGTGAGGGTGGAGAGGACGCCGCCGCCCTCAGCTGCAGACTTGCTCTGCTCTACTGTGTACCTCTCTAGCAGCGTGCCCTTCTCCTTCTCCCACACATTCTCCTTCCACGCCCACACCTGCAGGCAACAACAGAACGGCCTGATTAGACGAACTCAGAGGGACACATTCAGACTTATTTGAACGCGTTAGAATAAATTCCCATGTCGGATTCATTTTTGAAACTCGATCTCTCTAAAGCTGGTTTGCAAATCCTTCCAGATGAATTTATGCTGCTGAAGCTTTAGTCCATATTTATCCACATTAATCATCTGCTGTTTACCAACACAGACCAACACAATGATCTTACAGCTATAGAGGCTCGACTCCACTGACTGCTCAGCGTTTCCCTCCACAAACCATCGCTCACATCAGATCAAGCATTTAGGGAGAAGTTTGTCACTGAAATTCTCTGACATGAATGAAACCAGACAGTAAAAGTTTATCTGTGGTCGCTGCTCGAACAGGCTCAAAGAAAGTGGACTTTATCTGGACTCCTGAGCTCCAACAATGAGTAAGTCCACCATTTATTTAAATGTTTTACACTAAAATCTATCTGTGGACAAACCTGGTTGGTTAGTCTTAAGATGCAGAAATTTGTCTTTGCATTTTCCCCAAAGAGGATGTGTTTTACTCCCTCACCGGGTCTCCTTTCCTGTCTGACTTATAACATTCCACTCAAATAACTGCGTAAGTCGGTCAGAAACAGACGGGGGGTTTCCTTAATCGGAGCTTCACAAGCACAGCAGCAGAGAGTTGCCAGCAGTCTGGCCAGCACCATGCATTTTAATAAGATGCGATTGCTACCACTTCATATAGTCCAAACTTTTATTATATCTGATGCTAAATTGTTTTCCAGCCATTATAGCATAAATATGATTGCTCTGTATTTATTTGTTCCCACAAAACAGGTTTAAATCAGAGGCACCGGACTCTAACTCAGATTACAGAAAACGTTTCAACACCTATTCAGGAACTCCATCATGCTTTTATATTAAAGTCTTTTAACAAAGTAAAACATTTTGTAAATCATATTAATCCTGAGAAAATTACTGACATATTTCCAAGCTTGAGAATTGACCTGATGATCCTGTTTTTTCAGATGATCGTTATCCTCTAGTATCCAAGTATGTTTGCTTGAACTGAAGTAAAGAATGTGACAACTTTCTCTGCCTCTGCCAGCGTCTGGCAGCAACTCCCTGAAAGCAGCAACAGTGTGCATGTCTGTGCAGACTGAAGCAGAGCATCGCGGGGGGACTGAGCTGGTGAGAACATGGCTCATTCTGCACCTTTAGAGCAACTCTAAAAGCAGCTGTATTATTCAGCACTCAAGTACTGTACTAAGCTCAGTTAATTATGCATCAGCCCACATGTTTCTATAATGTGCCCATTTATTGGAGAAGGAAAGGGGGGGGGCAGAACCTTCTAGCTGTGGCGTTTACAGGGACAACTGCTCCTCTCCGCTCCTTCATCTTTTATAAATGTCTTTCTGTCCAAAACTTTCATTAGGGAGCGCGGCGCTGCGAGTCACGACGGATCAGTCACCAAAGCCGAAGCGTCCGGGCTGCGCACTGACGCAGGGCTAAAAGCGGACTGGCTTAGAGTTGCTTTGTTTATGTGATGGGATGGAAGAACGCTCTGACAGAGTTCCAGGCTGAGTCACCGCTCAGAGAGAGAGAAAAGGAGGAGCGACAGCACCCAACAGCCTCCAGCGTACAGGAATGGAGTCATTTAGGAGGGACAGGAAACGGACTAATCCCAACTGCTGTTAGCCTAAAAGCTACAACCTTGTGCTCTTTGAGCCCAGAGCTTTTCCTTGTCCATCTTTATTCCCAGCTCAATAATTGATGCTTTGCTGTGATTTTTCAGAGTACCATTTAAGGTGCATAAAAACCCCAGACTGTATCCTAACATGTCTTGCAGAGGTACGGATCATCTTCCCATGTATTTGTCTTACAAAGACAAAATTCAGTCAATTTTATTGAGATTTTTAATGCAATGGTTAAGAAAAAGTACCAGGTAAGTGTAAATTGAAGGAAAATGATTATATGCTGAGACAAATAGAGAATCTGTAGCAAGACTTGAAAGCTGTTGTTTTAAGACACTTATCTTCAAATCAGAATGATCTTGAACTATTGTGCAAAGATATTGTGCAGAAAGCACAATATAGTACATGAAGGGATAAATATTTTCTTATTGTAGATTATATTTTAACTCAGTCCAGTTGAATTGAATACTGACTAAATAAAATGATGCTTTCTTGCCCATAATTAAGCTCATCTGAAGCATATAAGAAAACAGGAACCTATTAAATGACTTTAAAAAGCAAAATGTAAAACACTTATATGTTACATGTTCATTAAAGGCAGGGTATGTGGCTCTAACATACTGTACTTTGTTTTCATGCAGTGGACACTAACTTTCATACAGTTCTTTGTTTTTAGTGTAATCCAGACTTTGTGCTGTTAGTAGCACTTTCGAACAGCTTCTTTTTGTCGCTCTTAGAGGAATATTAAAACTTAAGCCCATGAAGTGCATTAAATCATGAAAACCTTTCACATCTACAGGGCTTGTTACTAGCATGTTACAAGTTTTTGCATAAAGCCCTCTACATTTACCCTCACATCTTCCCCAGCAGAGAAGCTGATGCTGCTGCATAATGAAGCAGGATAGTGGGCACTATTTAGGTGATAACTTAGGGAGTTCATATGGTTTTTATATTTACAAACAAAACCACAGATTTTGCATTCTGCATCCTTGTAAACAGTGTAAATAATCCCAAACCAGACATGACTCTGACTCACTTGTCTTGCAAGTGAAGCACTGCTTAAACAGTGGATGCGGTAACATTATAACAGTGAACAACATTGTATTCAAGCAGACAATTAGTTGAATGGAACAAATTTTTATCAATTAAAGCAATAATCCAGGTGGAATCATAAGTGGATTAATTGTTTGAATAGTTTTGCTGTTTATTCCACTTACGATCTTATCTGGAGGAGGCGTACTGGCTATGTAGCATTTGACCTCTCCTCTCTCGCCCCTCACAGCGTACTGGACAGGCTCACTAGAGATGATGGGAGGACCTGTGAGCACAAAAGGCAGATTACAGAGAAAGCATAGACGTCGAGTTGAAAGCCACTTTGACCTTTTTTACTCTCCGATTACTAATAAGATGTTAGCTCTCTCTACAGTAGAATGCATTCATTGAACTGTGTGAGTGTTTTCTGACCGTTGACCGTGAGCGTGACCTCGGTTTCTCCCACTCCAATCCGTGGAACGATGGCCTTGCACACATATTGGCCAGCATCAGCCTGGGTCACTGACTTCAGATGCAGTTGGTTGCTGTTACTCAGAACCTGTGGGGGGGGCAATAAGCGCTCATGAATGCAAACGAGATGAACAGCAGACGCTACAGAGCAGTTGGCATGGAGCGGATGGCAGCACTGCTCTCTCTGCACGCACACTTCATTCATTAGGTACTGTCCACATGATCTACTACACTGACCCAATCTGACTAACAATGTAAACTCGTGCTGCAATTCTTAACCCCTCGCAAGGGGTTTTCATTGTCGCCTAGCAACCACATCCATCAGTAAATGAAGAGAGGAACTGATGGTTAAATGTGAAAGTGCCCAGTGAGAGAAACACCTGATTATAAGGACGTGGGTGTCAGCCAAGTCAGGACGTATTTAGTGGCTTTGATGCATTTTCTGTCCAGGATGAAGCTCCGATTAAAGCCTAGGCACAGAAGCTCTTTGAATTACAGCCGAAATGATTCAATAAATGCTTCAATCAAACACCATACAGACTTATAAAAGAATCTGATGTTACTCCACACAAAATACATCTCGCTTCACTTTAGAAAACTAAGATTTGAAAAGGTTTGTGAAAGAAATCCTTTCTAGCGACGTTCATGGATCGGATCAAGTTGAACTTTTCTTTTCAAGGTAAGATATGGTAATTGATGCTCAGAGATGCTCCAGATGGAAAGATGTCATCCTATGTTTCTATCATGAACTCTAAGCTCTCACCATGTTTGATCCTTTCTTGAACCAGGTGAGAGTCAGCGGAGGGTTTCCAGCCCATTTACAGTTGAGGGTGACATCAGAGTCCACGTCCACCGTCTTTGGCTGTGGCTCCACCAACAGGATAGGACCAACTGGAGGAAGAAATCCAGATAATAAATCAGTGATAAGGAAACACAGAAAGCAGAATAAAGGTGTGTTTCCTCCATCTGATCACAGTCACTCACAGTGCACATCGACTAGGATGCTGACGTTAGTTTTCCCCACCGCATTGAAAACCAAGCAGGAGACGGGTTCAGTGAAGAAGGAGTGGTCGGCCTTGGTGGTGAACACGCTCTCCCTGGCACCCTGAAGCACCACACCGCCTTTAGCCCACCTGGGGTTCACACAAACAGGCTCAGTTTTTTATTAAGTTTTCATCAAAGTTCCAGTTGAAATGTTTGATTTAATATTATTGAAACCAAATTGTCTCCATATAAAACAATAACAAAAAGAATTCAGAGGCAACACTTTCAAATAAATCAGGATATTTTCTAAAAACAACAATAACAACAAAAAAAGAAACAAAATAGCACTTTACTTTTTTCCTAAATCTATTTAATCATTTTGCTAATTCAGAATTTTCCAGTTCTTGTCCCATGGGATGAACCAAGGACTGAACTACACACAGAGACACTGGTGCAAACTCTAGATCCCAGAATGCAGTGCATCAAGCCATTTTCCTTCTTTCATGCTCCCAGAAAAAAAAATACTTTTCTTGAGTGTTAAAACAGCTGAGACTTGTAAAAAACATCTCATTTTTAGTTATTTAATTATGAAAAACTATGTTTTAAGACAATGCAAATTAGCTTTAAATGTAAATCTTCCTCATTTGTGAGTAATCAAGGGTTTTACTTTAATATTGGTTCGAAAAGAGCCTAAACCAGACCTGTAGCCCATAATAGGAGGGTTAGCATGAGCCTGGCAGGTGAAGGTGACTCTGTCTCCTTCTAGGACAGAGCGAGGTTCAATGGACAAGGTCACTGTTGGTGGATCTGAAAAACAAGAGAGACTCAAGTAACATGGATCCTACAGCAGGAGACACTCATGGTTCATGGTTTAAAGTGACTTTATTTATACCTCAGAGCAGGGCTGGACAATATGGCCAACATTTATATCATGATACTTTTCTTATTTTTGGTGGGTACGATATAATTTCAATATCAACGCTGAAAAAATAAAAGCCTTGGAAATACATCCAAGAATGCAAACAACAAACTTATAAAAAACACTTTGCAATGGTTTTAAAAAATCCTCCAACATAATATTTAAGAAGTATTAGCTTTGAAAAACAAATATACAAAAAAACTAGATGAAAACCTGGAACATCAGTTAGTGACTGTAGTACTTTATTTATAGACTGATGTATATTGAATTATCAGAAATGTGTGTAAAAGTCATATCACCAGTATTGAAGTAAACCATATTGTTCTATATATTGATATTGAAATATGTCCATCTCTACCTCATTGTTCTGTGTTGATAAAGACACATATACATACATGCAAATACATAAGACACAAAATGTTCATGGCAGAACACTATCTATTTCCCCCACCAGCTCCAACTTTTTAAGGTTGGACGGTGATTTTAAGCTAAGGTTGTTTTTTCTGAAGGCAGCCGAATGTACTGGATCTTATTCAGAAGTATCAGAATACAGGCAGGGGAACAGGCCACACTTTTCAGATTCACTCTTTTTTGTACTTCAAAATGAAAAAATAAGTACAACTAAAATACATTTAGATGTATAGTTTATAAAAACCTTAAAACAATTGAGTGAGTTTATTGGGTGTCAGTATATTTATGTCAGTTTCATTTGCGGTTTTGTGTTAAAAGCAACAACATGACCTACGGTGCACATTAAGGGTGACGGTTGTGCTCTTCCCAGAGGGAGCAGCCAGGTTGGTGGCCACACAGCTGTAGTTCCTCCCGGTGTCTGTGTCGATGGGGTGGATTGGAAGCAGGCTCCGAGTGGTCACTCTCTTCCTGTCTGCAAGCACTTCCTGTGAGGGGCAGAAAGAAAGAGTTTGAAAGCTGGACCAGTTTAATGTGTCTTAATGAGAGGTGACTGAAACTCACGGTGCTGCTGACAGCGCCCTCTACAGGCAGACCATCTTTAAGCCACTCCACCATGGAAGGCGGTTTAGCCCCTCGGGACACACATGTAAGGTTGTACGACTCCCCAGCGGTGAGCAACACCTCTGGTCCTCCATCGATAACCGGATCATCCGGAGGGACTGATGAGGAGGACAGAGAGAAGGGTGGGTTGGTTAGAAACACAGACAGGACAACAATAAGACTAATGGAGCTGAAACGTACTGAGGACAGTGAGTTTGGCCCTTCTGGACCTCAGAGCAGCATCAGGGGCCTGGCACTCATACAGGGAGTCGTCAGATAGATCCGCAGACAGGATCTCCAGGTTGTACTGACCCAGCTCCTGGACCCGCAGCACACGGTACCTGGGCCAGGCTGCAGATGCAGAGGGAAAGAAAAAGAACAGATAGCTCTCAGAGTGGAACCAGTTTCATATCATATTAGGCACCTCATGTTCTGGCTGCTGCATCCTTTTGAATCTCATATTTGAATCAATCTAAACCTTTAACGGGGTAACCTGCCCAAGGCGGCTCCTCAGACACCAGGCAGCTTTTCTCTGCTTCCACTGATTAGGAAAAACCAGATGTGTGTCATGACCGCTGCTTTAATCTGTCTCTTTTAGCATCCGCCTAAAGGACACCAGAGATCCGCGTGGCCTCATGACATTCGACTAAGTTGTACAAAAATCAACACATGCAGTCATGCAGAAACACACACAGCCTGTCCCTTCCCCCCATCCAACGGCAGGTCCAGCTGTGCAGCTGCTGTGGATTCTCACCATCAGGTGGCGTTCCTGCACTCCAATAGCATCAGGTTGGGGGGGGGGATCCATTATGACAGGGGTGTTTTATAGGACTTGTTGTTTGAATTTGTCGCCTAGATCACCACATGAACCTCGCTGTCCCTTCTTTACGTGAGCTGCCTCCTGACAGCGCTATTCGCCCGACCTCCTGCCTCCTCGTTCCTGGCTGCATTTGTGCATGCTGCCTTTTGTATGCATGCATTTGCATGCAGAGTGTCGCATGCATGGGAGCGTGCGGGGACAGAGGGCATGTGTTCATTCACATGTTTTCACAAAGCTCTTCTTTTGAGCTTAGAGCCGTTACAGTAATAACAAGATTAAAACTTAGTGATGGAAAACAGAGAAAGGAGAGACAGCAGGAGGGAAGGAAGGGATGAAAAGAGGAGTACGGGAATTAAGAGTGAGGGCTGATGAGTGACAGGACGGACGAGTTAAAAGAAGAACCAGAGAGGGCTCAGTGCAACAAAGGCAGCGACAGATCGAGAGCAGCAGGGACAGAGAGGAACAGGGGATCTAAGAGGAGGAGGTCACACAGGAATAGCACGACAGATAGAGGAGAGAGTCCCAAATCCTGGCTACAAGACTTCACAGAGCGGAGGTGATATGGAGAAGAAAGAAAGGAGAACACAACTACAGTAGACATAGAGACAACAACAACAAATACAGAGCAGCCACATATCACTAAGAGAGAAACCTCACTTTGGGACAATCAGTCACACATCTGGCCACATGTTTTGAGCTGTAACTGCGCAACCCCTCCGTTTGAAACCAGTGTTGTAACGCAGATGAATCACTTAGCTGGAGTTTTGCCCAAGTCATCCAAAATCAAAGAGGAGAATCAGGGCCAAAGAGAGAGAGAGAAAGAAAGAAAGAAAGAAAGAAAGAAAGAAAGAAAGAAAGAAAGAAAGAAAGAAAGAAAGAAAGA